>VWZD01007602.1:61180-159528 GCA_013396695.1 Sakesphorus luctuosus | reverse complement strand
TTATTTTTTATGGGGAAAAGAATTTTAAAAACTTGGCAAAGGATAAAAAATATAATTTCTAAAAATTACAAGATTTAAAAAAAATATTAGTTATAGAATAACTAATATATGTTATGTTGTATATGTTGTATCCTTGTTTTCAATCATCAGAATAATCCAAGTAAGGTTTAATAATATCTGAAAAATAAATACCCTTTTACCTTTAAATGTTTAATGCTAAAAAGGCTCTGAGCATCAATGTAAGAGCAAGATACATTTTTAACATTGCAAAAGCTTTGACTAACGATTTGAAAGAAAGTGTACCATTGTTCTAGCAACTGTTAAAAATGTTTGCTAGAGGAATTAATTTTAAAAAGAAAATTTATCTTTATGTATGTCTCAACCACCAGACACTGACCCAGACAGATCTGATCCAGACAGAAGAAAACCACATTGCACACAGCAGACAATTCTAAACTGCGTAACAGAATATACCTCTCCTTCCTGCACTGAAATGAGAAAATACAAAGCAATAGCTACTGTACACTGTATTGTTTGCTAGAAAGGGAGTAAGAACTGGTGATCAGTTTGAGAACTACTAACAACATCAGGGAGTTTCTCATGGCCAAAGTAGGAAGGAAAGAAATTAAATGCAAAACTCGAATTTTCCCAATGCAGAAAATAAAAGACTTGATGGTGAAAAAGGCATCATATTCTGTAAAAATAAAAGTACCATATGTTTAGGATATAAAGGTGTTTAATAAGCATTAAGTGTACAGGAACATTAGATAGATGCCACAGAAAAGGACCTTAATTAACCCAACTGGATTAATTTTTCCAAAATGTGTGTAATTAAAAAAATCATTAGAAAGACTTATTTGTATGCTGCAGAGGACAGAAATTATTTGCAGTCACAAATACACTACATCAAATTCTAATTGCTATTGCACACATAAAACCTAACTAATTAATGTAATTAAAGGGGCATCATGTGGGTTCAAAAGCAACTAAATGATAACTACAGTGTTTCAAACTCTTATTCCACAAAATGGTCTACCATTTTTCAAGTTGCCTGCTGACAGGGATCTAAAACTTGGATTTGCCCATAAAAAAATCAAATCCCAGTCTTCTGTTTATCAAACGAACTTATCAACTTTTAGAATTCTTTTTTTTTTCTCTAAGTAGAAAGGAAAAGAGTCAATTAATCCAACATGCTCTTCTGTTCATATGGATGTTCCTGTTGTTTAGTATGTACATCACTGTATTCAGTTGAGACATAACAGTCTAGCAATTCTCTCTGCAAGGTTAATTATAAGGCTATAAATACTAAGACTTTCTTTTTAGATGATAGTTTTAAATAGAATTACTTAGGTCTTGATTTTATAAGTCTTTATTCATGTATGCAATCACATGTATATGTCCTGGCACATCAAGGCTGTTTTGCAACGAATTGAAGGCAGGAGGCTATATCTGGTAAACTAAAACATGTAGCTGTGGAGCAAATCTCCCCAAAAACAGGTTCCTGGGAAAGAATGGCTTACTTTGATTATCTGTGCAAAATACAAACATCATATTTTAAGCTTGTTTTAAAATTATGGAATTAATACATTCTTGTCTGTAGTCAAATAAAACAAAATTGAAGAAAAGAGTGAAGTTAAGCTCTGCTCTTGACTCATATTAATAAACTGGGGGATTTATCATCTTCTGGAATCCTGCCAGCATGATCCAGAAGAGCTGACCTGCTTGTAAATTCTCTTTCATGGAGATGATTTTGTATTTGTGATTGCTGCAGGTGGCTCAGGCTAATCTCCCACTGCACCGCCAGCATGCACAAGGCCAAACTACCTCTGTGTGGCAATCTAGGACTACATAGCACTTAATGTCTCTCAAACCTTGCCTCATGTTGGTGCCTTGCACAGGATAATATAAACACATTCCATGAAATGTCAGCGATTATGACCAATTTTTACACACTTTATGCAACATACAACATATCTTTCTTCAGCTTCCTCACTTCTTCAGGCAGATACTTATTTGCTGCTACTTTGCATATTGGTGCAGATCAAATCAAACATTACAATTGAGAGAGATGTACACTCTTGGCACTCAGAGCTATACTACAGTGTGCAATGACAAAGCAAGACTCTTTAGAGCTGTATTTGCCACCAGTGAGGCTTCTGGGTAAGGGCAATTTGACATCACACCAAAGCGAAACTGAGGACAAGTTTATTTTATTTTAGGTACAGTGTTATTTACTCATTTTCTGAGGTATGAATTGTCTTGTGGGACACACATCGCTCAACTTTGGTTGTTCCAGAGGACACTGTGCCTCAGCCTGAACATTGTGCAAACCTTTAGTAGCTGCCATGCAGACTGGACTGACCTGAACTTCCTGTGCTGGGCCCTGCCTTGGGTTATCATGACAACCCTGAGTGAACAGCAAGGCCAAGTAACCGTGCACAGTTCACACAACATCCACAAAGGATGATGTTATGAAGGTCTGTGTACACAGTCCTGGAGAACTGGTAGCTAGAGTCAGCTACAAATTTCAGAATTGGAAATTAAGTAACTGTTTTCCACAGAGACATGGCTTAATCACTGGGAGAAAAAAATACTAAAAGCTCCATTCTTCATTTTGTAATGGTGTCTTTTGGAGAGTATATCTTAATCAAAGTGTCTGGCCTAGATGAGCGCAAATTATTTGAATCATTAGGGGATTCAAATAAATGCAATAGTGTCAGAGGGTTGTAAGGCCTTAAAGATCACAGTTGTGCCTCTCAAAACACTGTCGAGGCCACAGAAGGAACTTCTCATAAAATAAGCCATCAGTGGGAACAGACAGAGAGAAATTTGCAACAGGAAGGCACTAATTCCAGGCCTGGCAGAAGTGAGATATGGTTAGCACATCCTGATTAATGAATCCAGGAAAAAAACTCCCCCTGTGGCAAACTGTGGCAAAGGAAGCAACTGCTGATACACATGCCACCCCAAGTCATGGAAACATCTGTGCGGATATCTGGAACTTGGACTATATAAAGGCAGTACCCCCAGAAGAATGACTCCAGGACCTCCACCACTGGGGCTAGGGTGAAGAAGGACCAATAGGATGCTGCCAGATCCATGGATGATAACTATCTTCTGCATGACCTCCCTCTATCTCTCCTTCCTGTCCTCCTCCCTCCTAGCTGCTTTCCTATCTCTTTCAATCTACCTCACATTTACTGCTGAATAAAATCCATATTATTGACTAAGGCATATGGTCTTGTTTGCACCTTAATTTGGGCAGAGGTATCTCTCACTAATCAGATCATAACAAGGATATTGGTGCCATTTACTCTCCTAGACCTAAACTCTGAGTTTTCTTGAAGAAGTTACTCATTAGCCAAACAGGCTTTGAAAGTCAAGCAAAAAGCAGAAGGTATTACATACAAAATATTAAAAGCTTTTATACAGAACAAGGGAAGTGGAATATAAAGTCTAAATTAAATAATAAAAATGAAATGCATTACTCCTTGTCACAACCCAACATCATGTATTTTCACCAAATAATAGAATAACACTCTAAATACCCCTTACCTTCATCTTTTGTTTCCTAGGACTGCATGTTGAATTTACAAATACTAAGACCTAAAAGGCTTCAATATTAACTAGAGATATCATCTATTTAATGTCAGAATAAACACCTATAGGTGAGTCAGGCAATTCAAGTTCATCTTTTCAGATTATTTTAAGAAATGTTGGGTATCATTTAAAAATTGTACACAGCTTCCTTAATTTCTCTTTGATGCCTTAGGAATAAAATTTATTCCTAATCTATCTACTGTGATAACCAAATGTTGGATGAATAGAGACTCGTTTGAGGTTTATAAATGTCTAGCATATCACTGAGACTGTTAATTACATTTTAATGATGTCTAAGTAGTCAATTAAAACTGAAAGAAATTTTACATGCAAACAGCATCTTCTAAGCAAGAAGCAGAGAAACTTTGAATTTTTGGTTAATGACACTATAATCACCAGAGAGAGAACTGGTCTCCAGAATTACCTTATTCTCTCATTAAACTTCTCAGAGTGAAATGTACTATTCAGTACCCTTTCTATCAATGGAAATTGTGCTAAAATACTACAACATGCTGCAGTGTGTTTGTAATTTCATGAGGCCAGAGCAGGATCAATGCACATGCTTGCTACTGAGGGAGCAGGTGGCCAGGACACCTGATGGAGCATTAGTACCTACTGGCTGCAGGAGCTGACAATTTGAAATGCCATCCATCTTCAGCCCTGGGGTAGAGGCATCCTTGTGGAATTACTGATGAAGTTCAATCCATTCAAGAATGCAAAACTAGAAATTCAGAATTTTAAGTATTTCTCTTTTAAGAGATTCATTAAACTGAAAGAAATACCATGGATACAATTTTAACGGGAATCCATCCTTTTGTAATAACTTCTAACCAAACTAAACTGAAGCTAGTGGCAAAGTCTGGTGAAGCTCATGAATATTACCACATTGCTGCTGTGTCGATCAGTGATGAGTTAGACCTTTGTTTCACAACGAGGGGAGAACTCCTTGCTTTCCAGCACCAGAACTACCACTGAACTGAAAGGGATGTTTGCTGAACTGTTAGCAGGGCTGAAAGCCATTTCACAAAACTTGCATGTGTAAAAGAGAAACCAAATTACAGTAAGTGGTATTTTACCTGTTTTAAGGAAAAAAGAATTGTGTCTGGCATCATCATTTTGAGGTTCTTTGTATTTGTTGTTTTGGGTGGGGTTTGGTTGTTTGGTATTTTTGGGATCTTTTTTGGTAGTAATTTTGGGTTTTATTTTTTTAAAGGAAGTAAGAAAGCCAGCATAGGTAAAGCTCTCTCAGACTGAAATGTAATACAAAATACTGTTTCCCTGCTTTGGTCTATCCTTTAACTAACCTACTGGTGAGTCTGACTCTTTTGGAGTTTTATGTCCTAATCTAAATTAGCCACAGAAATCCTTACAAGGTGAATTGCTCTTCTCTGTGTTCCAGTGACTGTGCTCACTGTCTCTGCAGGGTTTGCAGAGTGGTTTTGTTTAGCAGTAAAAAGGAATCAACTGCTTGGATTTAAATCTTACTGCTACATCATGAGATAGGAAATGATTCTTGGATTTCTCTTGTTACCTCTTATAAAGACCTCATACACCACCATTAATGTTACACAGCACAGTATTCTCATTTGCACTACACAGTTCAGCAATCTTGCAGCTACTGTGTGTATGGGAAGGCTCCTTCCAGAGGGAATTATGCATTACATTGTTAAGTGTTGGCAGAAAGGAATCTGACCTACTGAGACAAACTTTTCATTTAAATGACTTCTGAACTGTTTAAACTTAATACTTTCTAAGGTAAGACATGCAAATATATGGCTGATATTCAAGAACAGTCTCGACACAATCCTGTCCCATGTGCTCTAGGAAAACCTGGCTTGAACAGGGAGGTTGCACTAGGTGATCCAATGTGGTTCCTTCCAACCTGACCCATTCTGTGATTTTGCAACTGAATTCCTTACATGGAGGTGCTAGTTCTCTTACACTCTATTAATAGCTTGGCACTGTAATGAGTACCATAATTCAGTAGAATCTCATGTACATCTCTAACAAAATATGTTTACATTTTTTCCCATATTATTGTTCCTCTACAACTATATAATATATATAAATATAAACATAGATATATAAACTCATAATGTATGCTAGCCTTTCTCTGGTAATAAATTAAGAGGGATTTTAAAAGCAGTTGTAAGGATTCTAAAGTGAGAAACTATGAAAAAAGGCAAATCTAAAAGGAACAGGGGAAAAATTAATTATCTTCAGGACATATTTATAGAACATATACTTAGAATAAATAATACACAGTTCAGATTAATTGAATAGTCATTGTCACAAAGGAAAGATTCCTTTCCTTCTGCCAGAGAACATTTTGATTGTACCTAATTCATAAAGAACCAAAGACAGACAGACACAGAGGAGAAAAAAAAGGAAAGACTTGAAAAGCAGAAAACATGGGCAAGCCTAATTGTGTGAGATCAGACAGAATACTAATAACAGATTACCTGCACACCTATTATTTCTAGACCCTTGGCAGGGAATCTCACATAAAAAGTGGTTGTGTCGTGTGTGCAGTTGTATGTGTCTAGTCTTATGTTATTTTACCCAGTTAAAAAACCTAACACATAAGAAAGTGAACAAAGTGAATATGTTTATCCCTTCAAAGGGATTTCTATACTGTGGCACATTCAATCAGCAGAGCTGGAAGATATATAGGAACTTAAAAAAAAAAGGCTGCTGAAAATTCAATTATATTCTTTATGAATCGTAATGATGGCTCAAAGATACCTTCTAGATTTAGTAAAAAAAGCATAGTAACATATTCTACATCCATATATTTCTAAATTACTAATTAGTGATAAAAATGTATAGATAAGAAATGCAGGGACAAGACTTATCAACTGTAATATCCCAGTGAATCCTGCTGTGAGTTTCTCAATTGAATTAAAAATATTCCTTCTCTCTCAGCTAGCACAATGACCACTTCTCTGATTGCTAAATTGAGGCTGATTGAAATGGAATGCTTACATTTGCACATTATACATAGATGTATACATTTAAAGTTATATTTCATCAAGGGCTTGATATGAAAGTAGTGGTTAAAAATATTCTACATAAAAATTTAAAGAGAAGTTCAAACATTATCCATAGATTCTTTGGATTAGACTTGCAAATTCTCTGGAAACTCTGCCAAGGAATATTAAAAAAATCAAAGAAACATGAAAAACTGTAAAATTTAAAAAATAAGGCTTTCAGAATCCAAATAATAGCAGTAAAGTTAATGGTTATGGATGAAAAATAAACCCGTTTGTTTACAGAATGAATTTGCAAAGTAATTTTAAAGTACCATCTTTTTTTCTCTGACACCCTCTAACTACTCAATTGCAATGCTGACAAGAAGTTTCTTTTGTGTTTGAAGTCTTATTTTACTAGTTCTCCATAGCTCCTGGTGGTTGCTATGAGTGAGTGTACCATTTTTACAAGGAAGTGCATCAAAGACAGCATTAAATTATTACATAATTGATGCAAACAAAAAGCTAGGTTTCCCTTCACTGACAGGCAAAAAGAAAGTGAAGCTGCTAGGATTTATGGGGAGCCTTTGACTTCTATAAACAGAAATAACATTGTGTTTAATAGAGAATGCAAAAAAAGCTTTTTTAACCTTCTAAAAAAAAATCTACATAGTGAGTCATTAAATACCTGCCTAGTATTTCAAGAATTGCATGGTAGGCAAAACACACAGAATTAATGACAACGTGAAATAGAAAAATGTCTCTCTGTCACAAATGAAACTATATTGCTCTTGACAGACTCTGAGTATTTCCCCCTGTACTTTATATGCAGCTTTAAAAACTTTCACTCTGGGAAAACCCCCACTCTCAGTGCTAAAATGCCATAGTAGATACTCTTGCTTCTCATTAAATGTCTGTGTAAATCCAACACAAATCCTGACATTTTAATCAAGTTGAGCCAAACAAAGTCACATGAAAATGGTACTCACTTTTTCTTTAGTCTTCTGTCCTTTTCTGCTTGGGTTCCAAGTTTGCCTAATCCCAGAGATTCCTGAGCTGCTGCCTCTGTTTCCATGTAACCTCCTGAAAAATGAAAAAAATCCAAACTCCCATGGTACATTTCCGTAGCTCTTTCCCAGTTGCTCCCCTCATGAACCCTTCAATGTCCCTCCCATACAAAAGCACCATCTATGTTTGCTTCCTCAAGCTGTGACATCTGGTGTTTGTGGAGAACGTCTATCACCTACAGAAGTAAATTCTGACAAGCGTTTACTACATGGAAAAGAGTAGAAGCGGAGGCAAAACATAGTTTCCTCCTCCTTAGGTTTAACAGAAATGTATGAGAAAAGCAACCTGATCTCCTTTGCCTGTTTTTTCTTTGCCTCTTATGGCTCAGTCTCATGGTGCTAAGTAAGCAGTGCTCTCACCATTTTTTAATCTTAGTTAAGAAATGTAAAAATGGAAGTGCATTCTCAAGAGCTCATTACTATTGCCATAATACAGCATCACTTAACGTAGTAGTGCTCAAGTCTTCATTTTGCTTCATAGAGAGTCTTAGATGTTGTTATCCCTGCAAACTCACAAAGATGACACAAAGTATCTGTCAGAGAAGTAAAAAGCCTCCTACGCCTCCCTGGAGGTGTCTCGAAGGTACCTAAAGCCTGTCAAAGTCATGGGAACTTGAATAACTTACATAAAGTGACAAAGGAAGTTTGCAGTGAGCAAGAACACATGGAACAAAATAAAATCGTATTATAAACTAAGGACATGACTTGTGATCCATGTTGATTCATACAATATGTCCACTAACATGACTTTCCTAGCGCACAAGAGGAAAGATGCTCTGACTTTTTTATCGCTGCCTGGATTCAGGGAGGAAGGGATATGCCAGTACAACCTTTTGCCTCTGCTTCACACTGTCCCCTCATTCCCACATGCATATGTACAGACAGAGGCACTGCAGCACTTTGAAGGCTGTTTTCCTCCTGTGCTCCTGTTCAGGAGGTGTGTTAACTGGCACAGGAAGGAAGACAACAGCATGGTAAAATATAGATGCTTGATTCCATTTGAAAATGGCAATTTCTTATTTCTCAGATAATGGATAGTGAACAATTGTAGAGTGGGCACTGGCATGAGACGAATGCACAAAATAAATTCAAATATTCTATTTTGATTTGATGATTTTAACCATAATATAATGCATAAATGTTACACAGTGAAATAGCATCATAGCCTTTTACAAGTCAAATTTACATGCACCTCAATCGAGTGAGAACAAACCCTACTGCTGCACCATGTTTATAACATTAACTTGGAAAAACTTGGTTTAAACCTGTTCTTTTAAAGCAGGTGCTCTTTTAGCCATCCTGTTTGTCTACACAAACTTTTTCTTTATTAAAAGAGGACACTAATTCCACAAGTCTCATGATGAGAATGATGCAAATGCATCTCACAAATGCGGAGAGCACGAACGTATGCATTTCTTTACTTCATCTGCCTTCCAAGTTTTACAGAATCTCATGAAATGCTTATTGCTGACTTGAGTCAGTTTTTGATTCAGCAAACTGCTCTATCAATATATCACACCCTTCCTGAGAGAGCAGCTCTCACTATGTTGCATATGGATGGTATGAGTGTGGTGCAATGAGGGTTTATTCCAGCTTGGAGAGTATCCTTGGCATAATGCGTTTCTCCATAGGACAAACGCATCTGGCCCTTTGAATACCTAAGGGTACCTCAGATTGGATGTGGCCACAATAAAGGTTTCCTAACAAGCTGACCTTTCATACGCCATATGGTTTTCTTTTAGTATGTTAAAAATTAAGATAAGAAAAACTGCTTTATAATTCAGCTGCTCAATGTCTTTTCAATTTCTAAAAATATTTTGCTCCTACTTTTTAGTTAGTTAACAGTCATACTGTTCATTTTATACATGCTTGTAAATCTAGTTTGCTTAATTAAAATGTGCATTATACTGAAATCTGCAGTTGAGCTAAAGGATGGAAGACATAAAAAATTTAATATAATTGCAAATCACTAATATCTTTTAGCAATTTCATGACCTAATCTTGGGAATGATAAATAGACTTTATGCAATTCAATGTATGTGTAATCAATCATGGAGAGTATTACTAAGAAATTAATCTACTGCCAGATTACATTGTACCAGAGATAAACTTTAAAGTTATTTCATTTTTTTGTTCCTCATTCCAAGGAACTGCAGGGAACATGAACACGTTACATCTTTGTCCTCTATATTCCTGAGTTACTGTGAAATCACAGATTATTATGCATAAACCATCAGTATCAATAAAAAGGGTTTTATGGAATGTAAATTGGAATTAATAATGTCTAACTTTAGATGTAGTCTAAAGTTATAAAATTCTCCATCAATGCAGGCAGTGACATGCAGGTGTATTTGAAAGACCTGTTTAATAGATTCTCAATTAAAAGACTGAATAAATCCATTTTATTCTTCCCATAGTAAGAACAAAAGGGGAAAAAAAAGGAATTCAAATGCAATTAGAAATTAGGTTGGGTTGTTTTCCAGAAAACAGGGTTTTTACAGGCAGATAGGAAAAAGGTTCGAGTATAAATGAAGAATGGTCAGTTACTCAATTTTATTCTGATACTTTGACCTTAATGTTACTTTTTTTCTACTCTGTACTGTTTTAGTGATGGGATTGTTAGCTGCGATAAGGACATGTTTTAATACAAATGTAGGTTTTTAATTTCAGGCTTACATATTGCTTAAATGTTTACAATTACTGCAAAGCTTTAAAATTCTTTTACAAGTGTTACGTGGTCACCATGGCAGTAAAAATGTAGTGCCTCACAAATTCATACTATGTGACATCTTCATGACTAGGAAAGAGGTAGTGTTGCAGTTTTACTGGCACATCTATTCCAATTTGATACTTGTGTTGGCATCTGTACACACAGACACATCCTAAAGAAATCTGCAGAGGAAAATTTTTGCCATGAATGAAACAGACTAAGGTCTTGGCAAGGGAAGAGGGCAGGAGGAGTAATGCCTGTCAGCAGCATAACTAACTGAGAGTATAGTGAGGACGTTCAGCAATAGGCACCAGAGGGCATCTATTGACACACTCAAATCTGAAAAGCAGCCACACTTGCAAGGATCTTCCATATCACACAGGTGCACCTGTTGTCTATTACTCACTACTTTCTCATCTCCTCTTTATTTGGTTATTCAAGAATACACTGCTAGCATTTTTACCCTGATTCAACAGACTCTTGAAGCAGCAGGTTCAGTGAAGATGATGACTCCAGTAATTTGTGTCAAAACTCTCCTTTCACTTGCATTAATCTCATAGCAAACTCTTGACAAATATAATTGTTCACAATGATGAAATTTAATGGCAAATTTGTGCCAGATGAAACAGAAAAAAAGAGCAAATTTGAAGCTGAAAAAACCCCAAACTAAAAATGGAAAAATGACAGTGAAATGGTGACTTTAGCTTGTTACCACTAATTCCTTACTCAGCTGTCCAAGTCGAGCCTTCTCCTTTTTACCAAACAAACGTCCTATTGAAGACTTGATTCCTTTCTTCTTGGGAGCTTTGTGCAGGGAGTCCTGACTGCTGTTGACACTGCCAAGACCAATGCTTTCTGGCTCCAATGAAGCAGGCAAACTACTACAAAATGATAGTAAAGAAATGGAATAGATAATATGCTGACATTTTCAGGTAATCTTTTACTTTCTTTTGAGCATCTCTGCAAACAAATTAATTGATTATAATTTAGTAACGATCTCAAAAGTGAAACAATCACATCCTCTTTAAATTATTTGGCAACATAGAAAGCAACAAGGTCACATTTTTACCATCAGGCAAAACTGAAAATATTTTTAATTTGCGAAGAACAATTAATGAAAAATACAGTAATCAGCCTGCTGTTTTTCTTTCTAGGATTTGCAGTATTACTACTTCTAGTAGTTATCAAAACTGTACCTCAAATCATAAATAACCCAGCATGTACCTTAGCACTGAAAAACATTTTCAAGGTCATGCAAGAGTAAAAGGGTAAGGCTTTCTACTTCATGGGATGAAAAACAGGGAAGAAATGAGGTAATTTTGGAATAGTTAAACAACATGATTTGAAAACAACGTTACATGGTAAAACTGTGAAGCGCCAATGCCTGTTGCAAACATCTTACCTTCTGGCATCATTGTGGTATGAAGAAGGAAGGGTATGAGTCATTCTGATAGCTCTAGGTGTTGGAGGAGGAGAAGTTTCACATTTGATTGTGGCTTTATCTTCACGCCCATCTTCTTCAACAACTGCAATCTGTGGGAGAGAGACTCCATTGAGAACAGAGCTTTTCAAAAACGCTTCAACATAAGCTGCATGAATTTGCTAAATGAACTGAAGTATGTGTTGTTTCAAAAGCAATTTTTTGAACAAATTGTAAGGATTTTTATTTTTGAAAGATGCTGCTGGGAAACAACAATTGCCTAAATATGGCAGTTTAAAGTACATATATGGAAGAAAGGAGAACACGTGTAGAAGATATAGAAGTTTTATGCCAAACAGGTTGATACAATGAAGGTCTAAACATGAAGGTAACCTTAAGTGTAAATGGATCTCATGAACTAATCAAGATTATTCAAGTCAACAAAGTTTCTCATGGATGTGAAAGAAAAGGTAGAGAAGGTAAATACAGGCATAAACATGACCACTCTCTCCACAGTGTGTTAACAGACTAGTCAGTATGCTTGAAAATAGGCATGGACAAAAAAGAATTTTGTCATAGCATAGCATATAATTATCTTACATACATACATTCTGTCATGTAAAGATAGATCTCATAATCAGTACCAGATGTGTAAATAATTTTACATTGCTCCAGAAGATTTCATGGAATATGACTGGTTCCTCCAGCAAGAAGACTGGTGGAAATATATTTGAAGGTTAAAGTAAACAAAGTTCGCGGTGGAGAAAGGACTTCACAAAACAAACCCATAGGATTTAAGTGAAGCTATTTTATTAGACATAGCACACAGTTTATATAGAGTTAGGACTACAGCTTATTGGCTAAAAGAGTTACCACACCACCATGCTAGAAACTTCAATTGGTTAGAACCTCTCTCTCACAAGTCCCATGTTTATATTATTTCATCCTGGCTATTTTCATGCACCTGCAGAGAACTGTGAATTCCTACTATGTGAACTCTTGGGGAGTAACCTCCTCCCTATCAGCCAGCAACGGCTGAGCTCCTTGCCCCTTCTGGCTGATAGCTGAGTCTCACAGGCTTTCTATAGATCTGAATTGCTCACTTTTGATTTTACTGTAACAACAGAAGGTAATTCTTTTGTGTTTATAATTTTTCAAAGTAAGTATTCTAGGTTTGTGCTGTAGAGGTTACTGTTCCAATGTACCACTGGTGGGCCTTGACTCTGTGGTTTAGCTGTGACCCCTGCAAGACTTTTTAGATAGGATTAGACTGATTATGTTCAGAAATTGAATGAAAAGGGGAGGAGGGGATGTAGTTGCTGGCAAGAGACCCAGTTATCTATATAGCACAGGAATACGATAAATGTGCTTTCCCAAACTCAAAAAGAAATATCATACCTTTCTCCGATGCTTCCTTAGGTCGCTTGGCTTAGATTGGTAACAAACGCAGCAACAACAAAAAAAGAATGATTAATAAATCTTATTGAAGCGTAACAAAATGCCACACATTTGTTGTTCTCACATTCAGAAGTGAGTAAAGATTCATTTAATACTACCCAAAATACATACTAATTATACTATATACTTGGAGTAATAACATAATGTCTAAAAACTATGTGATTGTGGGAAAACAGTAATTTGTTTTCCTAAAAATTACACTCTCCTACAATTTCATAAACTCATCAAAGAATTGGACATTGTAAGTTTCTAGTAACACTTTCTAGTTTTTGAGTTTTCATATAAATGTTTATGCTACCCCCAGCACAGATTTTATTTTAAGTTTTATCCAATACTACAAGTATATTTGCACAAGTAAAAGCGCAAAATATCATCACGAAATACCATTTCAGAAAATTAATACAGGTTCATCTCTCTTGTGTACTGCAGTATTACTTGGCAATAGAAGGCTGCTAGAATGTGTCTTGTTCAACCAAGCCCCTTTGCATTTTTATTTTTGGTGGATGCCTCATTCTTTCAAGTAAAGCTGAAGATACTGTGCAGAATTGATTTACTGTGTGGATCTGGGCTGTGGAAGTTCATGTAGAACTGCTTCTCCAGACAACCAATACGGGGCTCTACAGACCAGGACTCTACATAACTATTCTCAATTCAGTTTCCACTTGGAGGATATCTGAAAAGCTTGTGTCTGTCACCGGCTAGTAAGAAGGAGATACTCAGCACTGAAGTCCTGCTGAAACAGAGGGACAAATGTCCTGAAACGGTTGATGAAGGTGGGCAAAGTTGCAGGCTGTGCTGCTGAGCCCACCATGGGCTGCTTCTACTACTTGTGATATGTCAAGAATTCAATTGCAATTCATACAGACATATCTGAGTTTTAGCATGGTTAGAGCTGGATGCCAGTGAGACCATGGCAACCTGAAGTGCAGAGGCTATGCTGTCATTTTGTGTTTGAATCTGATGAACCTACTGACCCAAAGCTACAGTGTCCAAATCAAGGCAACCAGGCCCCGCAGATGCCTTCTGGAGGACCAGTTTAAGCATGGCCCTTTGTCTGTAGCCAGATTTAGTTTAAACAGCTGGGGAAATGGAGCCAAACTCCATATTTGTGAAGGTGCTGCTTTGGTGAAGTAAGTGACAGCACAGCAGCCTGCACACTCAGCTCCTTCACAACAATGTGTGCAATCAATAATTTCCTTTCTGAGGTTCAGCAGTAGGAACTGGGGGCAGAAAAGAATCAGTCACAACTGCTTGTACCAATCTCCAGTCTGCTGTCCTTCATTCCCAAAACGGCAGCAAACACCATACTAAACTGGGGGAGCAAACACCGTACTAAAGTGGGAGAGAGTGAAACTGGGTATGAGTAGTTGTAATTTCCAAGGAAAAGGGAATACTTGGCTAGATGATCAATGACCTAAATCCCTACTCCCAGCTGAGAACAATGAACAGCTAGGTTCCATTCCCAGATGCTCTTACCAACTTTCTCTGCTAGGAGAGTTAATATCTGCATTCTGATTTAGAACAAAGTTCAATTTCCCACTGATGACAGGCTCCACAGGGAACCAGTATCGCTTCTTCCCAGGAATGGATCATAAGGGGACACTAGGGGCATTATGATTATCAGAGAGAAATCAAATAAAAAATGGTCCCTGTTCTACTCCCTGTATGTGGAGATCAGCAGAGTGGGCTGCTTTGATTCTCTCCTAGTGATTAAAGGGATTAATTGACCCAGACTCCAAACTGGTTTGTAGCTCACATTGCACATTAAACCCTGTGTCTGTACTCTGATCAGTATCAGCCTTGTACATCTTGAATATGTTGACAAATACTACCTTTAAGTACTTGCACTGCTTCTTTTTGTCTAGGATCAAAATTAATTTTTTTGCAAATCACTTTTCAAATCAAACCAGGCATGTTTGAATGTGTCCTCCAGGTTAATGCTAGAAATGTTTTGCATGGTAATTTCATGGCTTGATATCTATGTATATGCTGCTTAATGTTGAAATATATCAGTTAAATGAATTACTAGTACTTATAAAGTACTTATTTCAAGTGCATGGTATATATGTCATGAAGAATACATACAAAATGCTGCAAGTATAAAAGAGTACATAAAAAATGTATATATAAATGATCACATATACAAAGCAGTGGAAGCTCTTAATGTCTTCTAGTTAGTTTCTGAAGGTGTAAACTCAGCAATAGTCTCACAGACCACTGTTTAATAACAGTATCACTTCAGAGCTTTCCATTAGTAAATGTTTTTTACATGTAAGTTGATTACAGTAATTGCAGTGATCACTGGCTCTTGATCCTCATATCATTATGTCCCTGGTGAAATTATGCAATGCTCAAACCCACTATATCAATGCCTCAAACTACCCAGGTGTCCATATGCTCGGGAATTTGCTCTCTATGTATGTTTGATGAAGAGAGATCAGAGAGATGAGCCAGTCGTGCAGTGAAAAGATTCAGTACTTAATACGAGAAATATCACACCTAAAATTGTCACCACAGTTTCTTACCAGCGTCATAACCCCCATTCTGTCCATCTCTCTGGCTGGACTGCGAGGGGTGAGTTTAGGAGTTGAGTGTCCGCTGGGAGGAGATGAGCTTGCAAGTGATGATGCTGTCACTGAGCCAGTGATAGAGGTACCTTGGTGGACTCTGGCTAGATTTAAGCCTTCCAGACTCACGCTGGCCACTCGGTTCTCTATCTCTTCAGCACGCAGTTCTGTCGACTCTTTCTCTTCTTGAATTAACCTTATTAAGTAAAAGAAGAATGTGGTTGTATTTCTCTCTTCATATCCCCAAAGCAAAACTAAAAACTGTTTCCTTGCAAAAGAGATTTCAAAGTAAGAGAAAACAAAGATGAACATCATAGACCAACTAAAAAATAATATTGGAAATAATATTTTCTCTATCACTAGAGTTATAAAATTATTTTTCTTAACTTCTCCATCCTCAAAACTTGTTTGAAGAATGTGCCCAACAGCAAGATTCAAGGTGTGACATTTCAGGAAGATTGGTTCCTTTGCAAAGGAGAGAGTATACAATAGAGAGGTTAACAATCCCATTTACTATAGATGACTAATTCCAATCTTACGTTGGCTTCATCTGATTTCCTTTTGCTAAAGGACAAACACAAACACAAACTGAGAGTCAGATGAAATTGGTTCTTTAAGAAGGGAATTGCTAAAATAATCCATATTAGTTAAACAAGAGGACATGCAAAACCAATTGTTTCATTCCTACAATTTAATGAAAAAATGATAGCTGTTTCTAAAGCACTGTGGTTTTAAGAGAATTTCATTAAAATATCTTGCTTGTTACCAAGCACTGTAAGATTCTTAAACATATATAATTTCAACAGGATGCTTCCATTGGGTTCTTTAGTATTTGTTTTTAATTCTGATTGCACCTAGAATGGAAAAATATCTTTAAAATCAAACATCTGTTTGTAAGTCCTCTTCCCATAACCCATATTAGGAGTAGTCTGTTTTTGCCATGAGGAAAAGTGTGAGGAATCGAGGTTAAATGAGAGAATACAAAGTCTGGGGAGCCTGAAACTGTTAACCAGGCTTTTCACAGTAAATTCAAGCAAGTACAATAAATGAAACTATTATACACTAAAAACAGAAACCTAAAAATTCCTGTGCTGTGATAACTCTTCATCTGTAACATCCATTTCAGGATTTGTATAAAATGTCTGCAATCCATTTTGAAATAAGGCACCTACAGCTCCCTGCATTGGTCACAGTGTTGACTTCTTTGTAACAACAGAAAATATGGTTAGGTTTCTCACTTTCAGATGTACTGTTTTAAGGAATTTACCTTCCCAACAGCACCACCGCACCTCTTTGACTCTCTGTCTTGACAGGTGTAATAAGAGGCTTGAGAAAATAGCAGTGCAATCCTATCAGAATTAAAATGTTCTGGGACTAGTGAAAATGCAAAGCTGTAGATTTATAACAAAAAGTTTCCCCTGGAACAGAAAAGTTATTCAAATTCAATATATTCCAATAGAGTTCTCCCTTGAAATTAACCTTGATCAGAGAAAGACAGATTTGGCAAAAGATAATCAATGTGGTTTTGATTATATTTTAAACCACAGTATTTCTGTTTACAGTATTATCAGAAAGCCCCTAATAAAGTCAGAAACATTTCCTTCATCTCCTTCTAGAAAAACAAGCACTAATGAGTGGATGTTTTTCATACACCAAGCTTTTTGAAGGTTGCCCTTCCTGAAAAAACATGAAGGAATGCTTTAAGCCTAAAATATGGTTTCACTCATGAAAATCACTTAATTAAAATATGTCATTTGATTCTCTATAACTTCACTAAATTTGCATAGAAATTTTTAAAATAGCTTCTCTTTACTACCTATTTCCAAGCATTCCAATCCAATTTGGAGTATGAAAAATCATATTCTGTGTCAACAGAGAAAATCAAAATCATGTATTAGAAAACATATCTTATATTAGAGGTAAAATACATATAATTACCAGAAGAAAGCATGAAGAGCACTGAAATAATATTTCTGATAGGAGGTTGTTACTGAGAAAGTGGAGTCATGCATAACAGTGAAAAAGACCTTGCAAAGAGGATTGTGAACAACAATCTCTCAAATCTGCTATATATTAGCCTTCTCTAACTTATTTCTCTTCAATTAGCCAACAGTTCTCCACTTTGAACAGTTTTTGAAAGAAATTTCTATGGTTATGAAAGACAGACACGATTGTTACCTTCACACGATCAATACTTGTCTGGAAAACAGACACATAATCAATCCTTTAAATGTACAGGTGGTTTCCTAATTTTTTCAAGCACTAAAGGAAGCTGGAAGCTGTAATCAGAAGTGCATCCCAGCTGGTTCAGGCTACATACCTGATTTCTTTATTGATTGCATCTAGCTGCTCCTGAAGCATCATGGCCAGAGTCTGGGCGTCGGAATGGCCGCTCGGTGACAGCAGGTCCATGGAGCTGAAAAGTGTTTCTCTATCATCGTCATCGATGTCAGACATCTCAGTGTCACTTTCAAATGGATGACTGCTCAAAACGCCAATCTGCTGGGTCCTATTCCACTCGTGATCTCCAAGTGATTTTACCTGAGAAGGATTTAGTATGTATAGGGCTTACGCCAGGGAAAATAACTGCAGAGTCAAACTTCTAAAAGATGGGAAAGGAAAGTAACTAGCATTTGAAAATACATTTAATGATTAACTCTCCATTAATTCTTGCAATATTACTGCCAATGACAGAAAGTGTTTTCACATAATTGCAAATGCAAATGGTGCATACAATTACTATCAGGAAATTTTACACAAAAAGACAGCAAGAAAAGACAGATAGTCAAGTAGGGCAAGTTGGTTTTTTCTGCTGTTGTTTTTGTTCTGGAAAAAAAACCCCACAAACTGTAAGTTTAACTGCTCTTATCAGGGAATATATGAAAAGAAATTGGGGATTAACCTTTGGTTCATCTCTGCGTACTCCCATTCGGCCTCTTCTAGGTCGCCTTATCACTTTAGTTGACCGATAGTCACTCTGGCTATCAACCAGTGAGCCCACTGAGTACCTCAGCTCTGCTGATGTGTCAAGATGAGGCCTAGAAACAAAATCACATAAGTGCACTGAGAGAGTAATAGGAACAACAACAAAAATAACCAAATGACCTTCAGTCTAGATCACAAATTTCTTGGTCTAAACAAATTATTACGTATCCCATAATAAATGAGCAAATCCCATCACAAAATATAACTTAAAAATGAAAATTTGAAATCATATTATGAGAAAACTAAGGAAGAAAAGAAACAAACACTTCGATTTTTAAAAAAAAATTAAAAGATTTGCATAGAAAAACTCATCACCCAAAACTTAAAAGAAAAATGAAAATTTCAGGATAATTAGAACTGATGGCTGAATGTTCTATCCTGTGTATTTTCCTTCCATTATTCTCCTGAATAAATATGTCTGAGGTTAGTGTAAGCATGTTACATATGAGTGAGCATATGGATAACGCTTTCCTGCCATAAGTTTTTGCTCTACATTATGAAAATACTAGTGAACTGCCCTGCAACATTTAACATGGGTTATGAATTATTCATTATTTGATGACTCTTCAGAGTTTTAAATCTCAATTTTTCCTATAGTCCTGGTAGATCTCGGGACATTTTGGTGAAGCATATATTGGATGACTTCAGCGTATCTTTTCTTGGCTGCAAACAGTGGTCCCTGGCCTTTCTGTCCTTGGTCAAACAGCAGCAACAAGAGTTCCCTGGATGGTGAAATACAAGCATCCTAACCATGGGCCATGTAGCCAAGTCAGAAGAGCAAAGGCTTCGTGCACCATTTGAGCATTCAACCACAGAACCAGAGACGTGAACAATTTCTGTTTCTCAACACATCAGCAATTTCCACATAAAAATGTATGAAGAGCATGATCACAGGAAAAAAATTGAATGTAATAAAAAAAACCCTCATAGGGCAGTGTCTGATTTTACCTTCAGTGTATAGTAATTGCCTCATTAGAATTTTGTTTTGGTAATTGACAATATTTGGCACTTGTGGAGCAAGTTGGCAAAACAAAAGAAACAGTCCAGGTTCCAGTCTCTGGCTGTAGATATTTATCTGCTGACCAGCTTCATTATTTTGCTGAAAGCACAAACTTCTGCCAACGCAGAACTGAATATGGGCTGAGAACAAGAAGCATTTAATGCTGATAGCTCTATGGGGTGAGCTTACAGAAGGGAAAGTATTGTGTTTAGAGGAACCTGCTGAATTCCCAAGACATTTAGATAGCTTATCAAGCTCAAACAGCTCTTTGACGAGGGCAAATCAGCTCGTGCTTACAGAGCACAAGCTAATAATATTCATCTACCCAGCAAGGAGGGCTGTTGTTCACCAGGGATGGCTGCTCCAAAAACAAGTCTGCTGTTTGCAAATCTGCAGTTGAATAGCCTGTGTCCCAGCAAGCACTCTCAAAAAAGTGTTGTGTGTGTCTGTAGTCACACTCCCAAAGGAACAAAGAATCGAACCATTACAAGCACAACATTCTGAATTTCATTGATTTACACTTTGCTACATGTAGAAAAATACTATTCCAAGAGACAGTAAAAGGTTGAAGGAGAAACCATATCCAGGTACCGAGCAAGATGTCTCAGGACAACAATTGGCAGGCAACAGCTCATAAAAAAAAAAAATCTATGGAACAAGAATAGCTTCAGACAATTACAGTGCTCCCAATTTAGCCTTAGTCCATGACCTTTGGCTGGCAGGTTTGCTGGGAGTTTTAAAAGTTAAGATGTTGCTTGTTATCAAAACAGCACATGGCATACAATTATTAATAAAGTAAAAATTTTATCTCAAGGGATACTTTTAAGCAAGAAGAACTGCCTAGAATGATAAATTTCTTTCAGCTGTTGGTGGTTACTTTTATGGCATTTGTCTCTCTGTTGTTTCCATATTGATTTTATGTCAAAAA
Source organism: Sakesphorus luctuosus (assembly GCA_013396695.1). Lineage (NCBI taxonomy): Eukaryota > Metazoa > Chordata > Aves > Passeriformes > Thamnophilidae > Sakesphorus > Sakesphorus luctuosus. The sequence continues at coordinate 138,824 of VWZD01007602.1, read as the reverse complement.
AAGGTGTAATATTTAATGTCCTGTTACAATATTTTCAGATCTCTCTGAATACTGTCTTCATCTTTAGCTGAAGTTCTGTGGCCTTTTGCTATACACTAAGCACAGCTGAGTTATTTCTCGCTAATAAAAAGCCTTAGATATAATTGATAGGATAAATATGATCATAATAATGCTGATCAATTTCAGCATCAAATATGATAGTTTCAAATTTGTTTTTAAGATTTGGGGGAAAAGTTGGGTATTTGGATATACTTTTCAAAACATTTCGTAATTTAAAAGTCTTTCTTCAATCTCAGTAATATTTCAGTATATATTCATTAATATAAGGCCCTGTTTAGCTACAAAAAAAGGGAAAAGCAACAGCAATAATAATTGCACGGACTTCCACATTTTTAAAGAAATACAAGACCATATTTATGTGTGGTTTGAACACATTCCTCATTGTAAAGGCTTGACATTTATGTTTTATTTCAATCCAAAGTGAGGAAACTTTTGTCATTAAATGTTACCTTGACAAGGTGGGTTCAATTAAAGAACCAGCCCTCAATTTCATTTGATCCAGTTCAGATCTTAGTTTCTCTATTTCTTCGGCAAGTCTTTCCTGGAAATAAGAGTAGCAAGATTTACTTGTGATACAAAATACATTTCTTTTACAAGACATTGCTCTCATAAAGCTAAACAAGGAAGAAAAGATACACTTAACATAGCACTGGCTATTATCAGAAAAGGCAGCTCATTCGAGTCTTGTTACTGCTAATAAGACGTAGGCATCAAGAGGAAGTTACACAGCACTCTACTGTTTTACCACGAGTTGGAAGTGTTCACAGGACAAATTTGTCCTTGGAACTTCTTTTTTTCCTCTTATAAAGCCAGGGGGAGGAAGAGAAGAACAAGCACTGATTTGTGCCCTGTCCCAGGCATAGTTCAACATGTGACATGCAATTTGCCCTTTAGAGACTGAGATTAACAGTTGGACTGTATGATCTCCAAGATCATCCTTTCCAGCCTAAATGGTTCTATGAGAATGTGAGATCGCATACTGGCCATTTTATTTACTGACAGAGACTCAGACTTAGGGACAACTACATTTTAGATGATTTTTTTGAACTGCAGCTATACATCTCTCTGTTGTCAACTTGATGGAACTCTAGTATGAGTTGCTGGTGAAAAAGAGGGTGTGCCACAAAAATTGCATTTTTGGCACTTACTGAGACTACTTTCCCTACTGCTAGGGAAAACAGCACTGTTCTCAAATTGTACAAATAATTATCATCTACTAATAAAGTGAAATCAAAGAATTTTAAAAGAAATTAGGAAAGAGCATGGTGTGAAGATATAACACTGCTGTTCCCACACTTTAAAATGTTCAGTATTACACAATCCTAGGAATGATAAGGACCTGCACTAAGTAATATCAGATTCAGTAATTATTACTACTGAATCATTATTAATGAAATATTATTATAGTGTTTTTACACTGTTTCTTGATTGAACAGAGTTACTGAGGTGACTAGTACTCTACTTGTAACATTTGCCACTTATTTAGATTATTAGTATCTGCTATTATATCTATCTGAAATTGCTTCATCAGTTTCTTCATCTAAGTGGAACAAATAAACCCTTCAGAGTGGGAAACTTAGAAGCTCTGGGGTCAGAATATGTAGCAATAGGACAAGGGAAAATGGCTTTAAACTGAAAGACAGTAGGTTTTATTATTAGGAAGAAATTCTTTACTGTGAGGGTGGTGAGGAACTGGAGCAGGTTATCCTTTTGGGGACTTTAAACTTGCTGCCTTTCTACAGGTTAGGTAAATGAAATAAATTTTTTGATGCCTTGAAGGTCTTGATTTTGGATGCCATATGATATATTTATATTACTACCAAACGGAGCTATATTTTTAAAATTCTATACAATTGCTTTTAAATGGACTTGATACATTGCAAAAACACTTCTGTGAAACTGAATACAGATACATTTCTGTATCCTACTGTGCTCAAGGCAAGAATAACCTCAAAACAAAATCCTAGTAAGCAGGATTTGGGACAAATATTTATAATCAATTTGACTGATTCACTACACAGTATTAGGGGTTAATTTGCCATGAAAGAAGAAAGGCCACTTTTAGCTATATTTAGCCTAATGCCATTGCACCTGTTAAGAAGAAGTGCATCGAATCAAGAAATTACATTCTTCACTATGAAAGTGCAACCAGTTATGCATACTTTTCTGTTAAACAAGACTATTTCAGAATTAAAACTGATAGAACCAAAACAATTTGAATCTTGGTATTGACTTCCTGAGGCTAAGATATCAGCCACAAACTTAGCTCAGAACAACTGTTAAAGATCTTCTAAGGCTACTTCTGGCAACTGGGTAATTAAAGGAATTATCATTGATGTCAGGAAGATTTTACATGATATTTGGATAATTAATATACCGTATATGTGTTCCCAAATAATAAATATACACATTTTAATAAATACAGATAAAATCACAATATTCTATATTCACTAATATTCTATAGTACCTTGTCATGTAAGGACTCTTCTAGATTTTTCCTGAAACTTTCAGATTCTTGAATCAAAACATTCTAGAAATAAAAAGAAGAAAACCACCCCGCAAACAAGACATTAGAGATATGCTAATACATCAGATATCACTATATACATGTAGCCTTCATGTACATGTTTGTAAACTTCATATATGTTCCGCTTTAAAATTCTTTAATGCTTAAGTTTTATTATATATTAAATTTTAANCAACTGTCTCACTGTTAAACAACCATTTCTCACACCTTCTTTTGCCAAGCCTATTTCTTGCTTCGTACAACATTTTGTTTCAATGCTGTAAACCAGAAGTACATAATCTGAGAGGTACTGAAATATCCTTCCAAAAAACACTGAAAGATTCCACTTAGACTGAGGGTGAATAAGTAGAAGAGGGAAGGATTAAAGAGGGTAAATATAAAGGTTAGGGGCTTTGAATTTTGCAAGACCACTTTGTCACCCATCATGAAAAACCTGTAAATAACATTCACTCTCCAAGGGTAGATGCTCCTTCTGTGGTCACAGCATTTTACTCTTCCCAGAGGAACTGATGTAAAATCAGCAGGTTAAATAAGGAATGACAGCACATCTGAAATGTGGCCATTCCTCAGTTCTTGTCCACTTTCTCTTATTGTCTCACACCCTATCATGCATTGGTCCTTTACAAGCTCTTCATCAGACTTTTGAATGATAAAACTTGGACTCAAAATATTCAGCATATTTGCAGTACTTCTGGAGAGACACTTGAGTGCACTCTTGAATTCAGAGTTGAATGTGTAAGTTAGACCATATTTGTAGTAACATTCGGTAATATAAAATCAGCATGATGCCTCCATCCTGATAAAAGAAGATGATACAGGGAAATGTTTATTAAGATAAATGATACCACTCCTTGCACTGTACCTTTTCTTCAAGTGCTGCCATTCTCTCTTTTAAGTGTAGTTGCAGACGCTCATTGGATTCTGTCAAAAGTCTGTCTACGGTATCTGATAATCTTTTGTTGTGCTCCTCATTCATTTTTTCTCTTTGCCTTGCCTTTAATGCAGAAGAGACAGATTGGTAGGGTCCAAAACTAACCAGTACAGACTTGCATCATTAAAAACTAATTTAAAAAAATGGTAGCTATAATCATCTAAAAAAATTCCACTCTAAATGTAATTACAGCTACTGATTAATGTACATTCTTTTTTGTAACAGCAGAATACTTTCAACTCTGCAACTAGATGTAAACTAGTATATGAAGATGGTTAAGTGGGAAGATGCCGCCATCACTGTTACATATAAAACATTTACCAGTAGGTAGATTTGGGTGCTGGAGTGCATAGTGTAGCACTATACTGACAAATTAAAAGAAAAGTGCACAGAAGCTGTCTGCAATACACATACTCTTTGAAGTTCCTGATTCTTCTCTTCAAGTTGAGCTTCTAAGTGTCTCATACGTTCCTCAATGTTTCCATGCCTTTCTTCTGCCTGTAAAAAAGTAGAAATACTATTTCTGTAATTTAAGTGGCTTTGGAAGTTTTTATCTGAGTAAAGTTTAAACAAAACATAAAGCAAGCTACTACTAACTGCAAACTTAGTCTTCCAAAAATAAACTTTATTTAAACAGGCAGCTGAACAGCATTGCTTGAAATGTGTCAGCTACAAAGGCCTGTTACATCCAAGCATCAGCAAAACATTGGAGTTATTTATGAGCAATGAAATCAGCCAAATGTAACATGCAGACTGTGCATGGTTTGAACACAAACCTGCCATCGTAAAATTGTAAGCTCCTGAAGCACTGAACTGCACGATGGTTGATTATCAATTAAAAAAAGAAAAAGGTAAAGAAAATGAAAATAAATCAGATGGAATCTATTTAGCAATAGAAAGTAAAGTCCAGTAGGACTACCTTCCTACGTATGGAGATCATTTCTTGTAGTTTAGCTTCCATAACATATTGATAATCATCAGATGAGGTAGAAGAGGTTGGATCAGACTAACAAGTCAAGGAAAAGGAGAGGGACAAAATTGAAAAATCAGAACTAAAGACACTGACACTGAACAGAACACAGCACAGAATGCTTAAAAGAAAAGTGTGACTGAAAATTTAGTATTTTTAACTGGTGGATTTTTACATGGAATAAACTACACTGAGACTTGGTGAATAAGATGCAGTTGATGTGGAGAAACTGAAAATAATGGAATGCTAAAAAAGCTATCAACCTACACATGGAGGTCCAAGGTTAGTGATGGCTGGCTGATGACATATTACTACAGAGTGGATTCAAAGCAATACTGTCTAATCTAATTTTGTTTATTTTTTTTTAATTATGGTAAACTGAACACCAGAACAGGAGGCCAACATCAGAAATTCCTTTATAATCCTTCTACCATTTTCTAGGAATGAAAACAATGCATAAATACTGAAGTAATGGATTGGTCAGTTACACCACTATGCAATGTCATGGTANAACCCAAATAAACAATCAAGTTTTCATCCCTTTGAGAGGATCCACCCTGATGGACCTCTTTGGAAGATCAAGGTCATCAGATAAAAGAAGAACCTATAAATAAAAATTCATTAATAATAAAAGTTTCTACTGAGTATAGAAGTGGTAGTCCAACCAAAGAGTCATTACTATTTCTGAGAGAACTTGACCTTAATTAGGTCATTTGTTGCAAAACATGAATATTCATATTATTGTCATATAGAACAAGTCTATGTTATCATCTAAGCTTTTAAAAAGGCCTGGAAAGAATGGGAAATGCTATATTGGTTTTGTTGCTATAGAAACAGGAGTGTGCATAAGGGGTACAGACAGAGCTACTGATGACTGAGTTGTGAGCTCATGCTTGTCAATGCTATTAACTGTTAGATTTACCCTCTCTCAAAGAGATCCTGAACTCCATCTTAGGTGAGCAATATTTGGCATGTACAAAAAAAAAATACTGATTCTACAACTGTATTTTTTAGCGAGACTATTTTTCATAGTCTGATATACTAGTGATTTATCAAAAATAATTAGGCATAGATACCAAAGTAATTCCAGATGTTCACCATAACTTAAAATTATTCATAACTTAAACTTGGGAGTACTATCAGGATCAAAAGATTACACAGAAAAGAAGCCTGTGATCCAAAGATTTACAAATATAAATTGCAGCTTTTGATATGAAGATATCCATACGAGAAAATCCTGCTTTGTGAAAGATACAAGAATACTGGTTAACTTGAACTTAAGTATATCAGAGTAAGTATATTCACAAAACTCAGATTTTTGCAAAATTTAAGGGAAAGTCTTTGGAAGTAAACTCAAAAAGTGTAGTTACTGTTTCTGATCATGAAGCAGGTATAGTGTGACATACTTGAATTTATTTATTAGCTGAAACTATTTTCTCTATTTATTATGAGTTGGACCAGTGACAATACCTCTACGATCTTCTTGAACTTATCTTCCAGTTTTATGTATTAGTTGGTTTTAGCACACAAGGGTTAATGCACTACTTCCTCTCCTAATTGGATAGACAGAAAGATAGGGTAGAGAAAGGTAAGTCCCCGTGATTGCACAACAGCAGACCATGCTGTCACCTTCCATGGAGTGACCTAGTTTTATCTTGCACTGTAAAAACCAGAATTTCCCCTTTTTTGAGTCCTGACTACACTAATGGTTCAAGGTCTTCCCTTAATGCATCTCCAATGGTCATGAGATAAACTGAAACCATCAAAACTCTGAGAAGGTCTATGTAATTCTACCTCTTTTGAAGCCCTGTACATGGAGGGAGATACAGAATCCATTGGAGGCACCTTCCTACAAAATTAAACTCCACAGAAGTTTCATTAGCTGACTGCAAACTTTAAAAGCAAGTTACTTAATCTTCACCGCCTGCATACACTTAATTGCAGGTTAATGCAAAATACGAAGATAACCAAAGTAATTCCTCTAGGTTCAAAGGGATCTCATTTAAGTCTTCCAAAATGTGGTGCTGTCTGTCATAAACTGTCCTTGAAAAGACAGCATGTCTAGTTAGCTGTATAATTTACCTTTTTCCCCCCCTGAAACTAAAAAGTAAAGTTTTAGTCCAAACTCTGTTATACTTTATATTCCTCCAGCAGAAAAATCTTTTCAATGCATAAAATAATTGTGGTACAAGGTTTAACAATTATTTGGAGAAAGAGAAAGAATAACATTACTATCAGAATTATGTACGTTATCAGAATTCTTACATAGAAAACATGAAAGAACATCATGTTTTCTTAAGATTTTTATAGCTACCTAATTCTGTTATTTCATAACTTATATGTCTTTATATATGTCTTTTTGCACTACAGTTTTCAGTTATTTTACTAGAATACTAAAATGTTGGTAAGTAGATTCTTGTTAAAAAGATCTTCCTGAACGTGTCTCAGAGTACCTGTACTTCATATTTTAGTGTAAAAGGAAACAGAGAAGATCTCCATATTCATCTCCCTTTACATCTCTTTGGTAGGTTAGTGAGACTTAGAAATTAATTAAAATTTAATATGCCTTAGAATTAGAACAAATGTCATTATTCTAAACACTGCAAATGCCTTAGATTATTTTATGTTTCCTTTATTTATCCCTTGTTCTGAAAATGTTATTCTGAAGTACTGTAAAAGAACTGAATTATTTTATAACCAAGGTATTAAATAATTAGGCTCAAATACTTGTCTGGCAGAGAGCAAGTGCAGGTGTGCAGACTTGATACCTACCTTGGGCTCTAATGCTTCTTAGGGATTTAAACCACTGGTTATTCCATGCTAAATGCATGAGCAGCCCCTGCATCAGGGACATGAATCAAAAGGGTGTCCTCTGTAAGGGCTAGGGAAACATAAAAACAAATGTGCACTCCTATCTTCTCTCCCTTGCAGAAATCCACCTGCAAAGAGCTTCAGTTATTAGCATGCCTAGTGGAACATACTGCCAAACCTGAGGGTTTCCACACCTCCTATTGCCCTTTATGCTGAGGCCCCGACATAGGTCTCAAAGAGACCCTTCCAGACAAAAGAAGTTCAGCAAGTCGGTTCTTCTCTAAGGGATTTGCAAACTCCTCCTGCACAGACTTCCCCAGGCCACGCTCTTAGGACGGACATATCTGTGGCAGCTACACGTTTTTGTTGTTCATATATTTAGTCAGACCCAGACATTCCCACTGGAATAGGCTTTAAGAGACTTGGCAGCCTACCATGAAAGTACTGAATGTCTCCATCTCTGCCTTGTAGTTTGAAGCACAAGGCAGAGGTTGAGACACCAGTGCTAGTTACCTTTCCATTGCAGAATCTTATATGCACATGAGACAGAAGGGACAGCTGTGGACTCTGAGGTTCATAAACAGAAGTTGGATTTTTTCAACTTGTTTTACTAATAGTTAATTGAGTCAAAAACTTTGTACAGTGGAACTCATGTGACATTGCTTGGCAGACCTTACCCTACATTCTACTTTTTAATACAAGACTTGCATGCCTGTTTGCTAGTACTCTGTACAGAAGGATTAGTAAGACACATAGTGCAGTGTTCAGCAACTAGCATATAAATCATTTAGCCAGAAAATTCAGTTATAAATAAATTCAGGAAATTGTGCATTTTAAACTGGATTAAAAATATATGGACACAAACTAATGATGTCTGACCCCTATGAGAAACTAGCATGAGTCTTAATGCTCTCTTTGCACTCTTATGCCATGAAATAGCAAAGAAATAGCCAGTATAAACTAGTAACAGACAGAAAACCTTGGCATTGAGGGAATACCAAAGCAGCTTATGTGCTCTCTAGCCCTGTTAAAACTCTGCTGATGTTCCTGCTGCTAATGCATCCACAAAAAAAGATGTTGCTTTCACATCATCTGTTACTGTTGGCACTGCACATTTTCTAGGTCTTTGCATCTTAGTTGAGGAAAAAAAAAATCCAATTTCAGATGTGGAAAGCACCTGTATAATACAGGTGCCAGATTTTTTCTTCCTTGTGCTGAGCTGCGGGAACAAATCTAATCTTTTCTAATGGTTCAAGCCAATTTCCTCATTTTTGAAACTCTGACTTTTGAACACCTGCTGTCTCCAGACTTTCTACTTTCTTATAATACACATTCCTTTGGCTATCTTTGGAATAAGGGAGTTAATCAAGAAGAAACAAAGCATTATTGAACTGATCGATGCAATCAAAGGTGAAAATATGCAATCATGTTGACCAAGTCACAACAGCTCACAAAGTTACCAGCTACTTCCTCACATGCTCACAATCTAACCTGTTACAAATATGACAAAATGCGTTGGCTTAAGACTCCTTTTTTCCAAACCCCAACCTTTCAGTGACTATACATTCACACGTTCTTTCTTGTCCTTTGTTTTCCCACTACTTTTCACACCTCTTAAATTTAATAAGCAATTCCTTCCATTTAACTTTATCAAATTTGTTTCTTTCATTTCTTCTTCCTATCAGGGCAAAATCTCCCGAAAAAAGGGAAGCACAATACGAGTGGCATTTTGAGAAGACAGGAACGTGTTCTAAATGTGAAGTTTTCTTCCCTCCTCATCAAAGATATTTCACCTTTTTTTTAATCTATAAGAGAAGTTATCAACTTCTTTCTCCAGATAACACATTGTCTTGTCTCTCTCCCTTGTTCTCAGAAAGGTTTTTATATGAACTATGTCCACTCCTTGAAGGGGAACTTCTTTCCCCTCCTTGCATCCTTTTCATGGCAGACCTTCTCCTTTTACTTGTTTGCAACTTCTCTGCTTAAAGCAAACCACATCCCCACATTGTCACAAAGTAAGCATTGTGTCTCACTGGCCTTCAACTCTCAAGTCATTTTTTATCACCTTTAACTGAAGGTGTTACTATGCTAAATGTGGTTTATTATGATTATGGTTTCCTCTTCTCCATCTCAGTGCTTCTCTAATGCAGCTGAAAAGCACAGTTCGTATTTCTGGAGACCTGCATATGGGAATGATGGAGTAAAATGCCGACTGCTGTCTTGTGATCAGAGAAGTGACATGGTACCTCTGCTGCACAAGCACCCGGGGGTGAGGTACCACTAGTGGGAGTGAATGAATGGAAGTAGGTGGATTCTGTTTGTCTCTACTAGACCCTCTTTGAATACATGCAAGGAGAAACTGTGTTTGACAGACTAACCATCTGAAGATTCCCGATGCTCCAATATCTGTCCCTTCTGAGGAAAATGAACACTTTGCAGGATAAAGAAAGATGTAGTTAATAGTGAAGGAAGGTTCTTTCTACTGCCTCTTCTCCAGGGCAGGTAAACAGACCAATACTGTGAGAGTGTGTAGAAGGTGGCTTAATGAGTTATGGCAATCTAAATCTTGGGATACATGCTGAGAGCTGTGCTACTTGTCATGACCAGACAGATACCAGTATGATGGCCAGGCAGGACAGCACAGTATATGGGATCATGCTGTTGCAGGTTAGTCTGCCACAGGCTGACTAACCCTCCAGTTGCTCACCCAATGGGCAGAACACAGTGAAAACAAAGCCAAAGAAAAGTTCAAATGATTCATGTTAATTTATGGGTACTTATCCGAGTTCACTGTATAGTCCAAATTTTTGGAAGTTCACTCCTTATGAACTAGTCTGGGCATGGAAAAGTAGCAAAAAGACATTCACTAGCTTATATACATAATTTCCCCCCCCACCACTAATTTTAACAACTGACATCAAAGAAGGATCTCAATTCCAACCCAGATTTATTATGAGCCAGAGTAAAACAATTGAATGCAGAACTGCAACATGCATTTTTTAAATCTCAGAGGGGAACAAATACAGCCAAATCCAGAATACATTTGTTCTGTTTTGTCTTCACATGTGGGCAATTGGTCTTATACTTTACCTACAGTGAAGCAGTCATAGATTCCTTTTAACCCACATTACTCTCCTTTAAAATACACGTAAAGAATGTTAGGCTTAACTCACCTCTTTGGTATGATTGTAACCCCATTAATCTCAGAGAAGGCACTTTCACTGAGGTAGTACTAAAGCAAAGAGAATCAGTTTGGGGCTTTTTTTGCAGCACAGAAAGACTAGCTCATTGGGGACTCATCTTTTACTCAGCCTACACAGATGTTGCAGTGATCACATTGCTCAGGTAGACAGACTTTGGGCAGTCTGAAGTCAAATAATTTGCATCCTACTGACAACGTGTATATTGGCATAAAGTTCAACCAAGGCAAAATTAATTAAGCATTTTTCAGCCCCTTAGGTAGGTCTTGCAGCTTTCATTGAATATGCAGTGTGGTAAGACCATACCAGCTAGCTAATTCAAAACTATACAAGTAAACTGCAGTAATTACAGCACTGTCCTTGGTTCTGAGCTACATTTATGTGATCCATGAAAAGTACTAGTCTTTAAACTTCAGAGCTTTCAAACTGGCACTTGAATACGCTCTATAACTTGCAAAGACATTGTAGAAAAGATACAGCATAAAAGAAACAGCTGTTTTTAGCCTATTGGCCACATTATGACCTTATTCATATCATGTATTCCAAGTTAGCACAATTTGAAATTACATAGATGTCTTCAGATTTTCATGTAATCACCGAGAAATGAACAGAACTAGCATTACAATCTAACACACTTCTCAGAGTTTCCTGCTTGGCAAAAACTTAAGCACATCAAAGTGAAGTGGGGTGGAGCATCAGCTCTGGTCACAGCTTTCTAGCCACATCCCATGAAGTAACGTAAGAAGACAGAGATGTATATTGCACCTTTATGGTCACAATAACAAGAGTATCTCATGGAAGTCCCTATGTGTTCTGCATGGTTGAAACGGGATTTTTTCTTACAATTTTTGCCATTAATATATGTTCAAGGAAAAATGTAGTTGCAAGAAAAAAAACATGCTTGAGACTGCAAAATACTTACTCATGGCTATTGCTGGAGAACTTATGCAGGAAAAATCCTCTTAAAACAGAAAACAGTATTTTTAAGCTACTGAGGGTATTCAAATATGTGATTATTTGCTGAATCAGAAATTACTCAAAAAATATTGTTCAAGTGCCAAGGGATTTCTCTTATGTGCACCTGAGGTTTTTTATTAAAATGCAATGGTATTTATTTGGTATTTCATGTAGCTCTTTTTACTGATTATTTTTGGCTTCCTCCCAACTCCCCTCTCCCCCACTGTTCAGTCTTTCTTTCAGATACCCACCATTCATATAAACCTAAAGTGGACAGCATAAAATGTTGATTACTCAATAATGATCTTGCCTTAATAAAGCAGCCCCCACCCAAATCTGTCCCAAAGCCTTCTTTTTTTTCTTTGTTTCTACTTCTTAATAGAATTACTAAAAAAAAATAAAAAATCAGACTTTATTAAATGAGCTGTTCAGCACATAAGGCTTCACTATAAATGGGCAAACACAAGAACTGAAAAAAAATCCATCAAATTTAAAAGTAGCTCAGCGCATAAATAATTAGAAGCATTCCCTGGCAATACAGAAAGGAAAGCTTAGATAAAATAGGATTATATGTCATACAATCTCTTAAATATATTCTTCTTTATTTGTCTGATTTTAAGAGATGAAGACTAAACTTCATTATATGTCTTCATGAAGTTGATAGTACTTGAGCTATAGTTAATATAACTACACGCACATCTGAAGGTATTAGAGGCCAAATATGAAAACTACACTACTGAAAATTTATCTTCTTATTTCTTTGTAAGATAGTAGTCATGTAATAAATTTATAAGAAATAAATGTTTGAAGTCCTCTCAGTGTTTCACGTTTGTCTTTGCAGATAAATGATACAAAGAATGATTCAAAACAAGCCTTGTAACCATGTACTACAAGTTGTCTTCTGTTGTGTTGTACGAATGATCCCAGCTGCCACTATGATTTGATTTTATAGCACTTAGTGCAATGAAAATAGATTTTGTTTATATACATGGTGGATGTAAACATCCAGAAGAACTAAGTACACATAGGAATGGGACTTAAATTAGAAATTCCCCTTAAATTAGAAATTCTTACACAGTAAAATGAATCCTCCTAGGATATGTAATGCTCATATGATTGGATATATGTGATCCCTTTGTAAATATAGCCTTGGCTAATCTACAGATTACTCTTCCTGTCACCAAAATGTTAAGAATTACAAACACAGCATTGAGACCGTTCCTGGTTAAAACTGTGGCACATATTTATAAGGAAACATTGTCCTCTTTCAAATCAGCTTGAAGCTACTTTTGTTTCATCCTTGAGGTGAGGAATCTGGATGCAAATCAGTGTTAAACAATGGGGCTTCTGAAGCGAGAAGTCAGTACCTTAGTCAGAGCTGCAATTCTCTGAGCCAGTTCAGCCTCCACTTCAGGTAAGGTTTCAGCTTTCCTCATTGTCTGCTGCAGCTTCTGCTCAGCCAGCTCCAGACGCTCTTGCAGCTGTCTGTTTTTGTCTTCCAACTGAAGGCCAAAGACAGATATAAAAAAATCAGGATTAAGATTTTTACTTCCCTTTCTAAGGTATCAGGGGAATTGATAGTGAAACTCACTAGTAGTTCAGACGTCCCACAATCTGAGAAAGAGTACTGGAGAGGTATTAACTCAAGCATGCAACAATGTAGGCTGCCAGTCTTCCTAGTGATTTGTGGCTCAAGGATCACACAACAGTGAAGAAAACGAGTTGAAAACGGTACCAATTAAGATGAAAAAGCTCCTTTGAACAATGTGGTATTTATCTAAGTAAAATAATAGTACTGGTGCCAGTAAAATGAGAATTTTCTAAATGGAAATATTGAGCCCACTTTACAGGAAAGTTTTATGCATGAGTTAAAATAGGAAAGAAGTACAATTCCTAAAGGATAGATTTCCCTGAACAAATTGCCAAGCAATTTTCTGAAAGAATAACAATCATGTGTTAGTAACAGTTAAAACAGTTATTTCATTCATTTCAATTTAATCTCATTTTACAGAGGTAAAATTGATTACTCTGTGATAACTATTAAAGAGAAATAGGAGGACTTTTTATAGCCACAGCATTTTCTGGTCTACTGAGACGCACCACACAATTAAAAATTTTTGAATGGCCTTATGAGTGTTTGCTGCTTTTTTGTTCAACCCAGGTAGTACAAGAACATAATGAAACAGAGGTGTGATTTTAGATTATTTTTCAATCATTTAAAAAGGCTTTTCACAATGCAGTGCTGCAAGTCAGCTTTAGGTCTGACCGTATCTAAGACTACTTTTGGTCCCTGCTTTGAGTAGGCAGAACTGCAGCACAGCATGACTTACATTGGTAGCAGTAACAATTCAGGTGCATGTACCTTATTTTTCCATTGAGTGAGTTTTTTCCCTGAAAATTGAAGATGCCTCTTAAATTAGTCTAAAGAAGCTGGCAGGAGCTGGAGAGTTATGATGGTTTAGTTTCACTGAAGTGGTATTCATGTACATATATATGCACACACGCATGTGTGTGTAAATATATCTGCATACAATTATAGAGGCAGAGATTATCACATCACAGAGGCTAAATTCCTATATAGCACTTTAAATTGTTTAAAGACATACCAGGTGAAAAAGAAGTCTGATAGCAAGGCTGAGTTTGAATTATACAGTATGAATTGTAGTCATTTCATGTTAGCTTTCAGTTTATATTGTATTCTTCAAATTACAAAGCAGTGTTTTATGTTCAGATTACATTCCAGCTTTGGAATCACCATGGAAACAAAGTACCAAAAGAGAAAGCTGCTGTCACATTACGCACTTTTTAAAAACATACAGATCATTCAGCTTTGTAAAATTTAATTTGCACTCTACTGAAATGTGGAATCATTTGAATACATTGCATGCAAATTTTGATCTTTCCTGCAGAAGATAATTTTTTTAGATCAGACTATTTTTTTCAAAAATAAAACTTCAAAATTGTTACATAAGAAGTGAAGATATTCCATTACTTAAGGGATATTACTGTTTGCATTTATTCAAGACAGTATCAGAAAACTGTTATTTTCAAACATTTAATGTATACATTAAAATTGTTATTCACAGTTCTAGTAGCTGATATAAAATTTAGAGATGCTGAACTATTTAGGATGTTTTAGATTAACTGATCTGTTGATTAAAAATGAAGATTAACCTAATGGAAACCTCCCACAGTAAATCTGCCCCCTTTCTTTCATTAATTTTCATTGTGTACAAAGAAAGCAACTGCCTAATGCAGGTGCCACACCTGACGTAGGATGGCTTCCTTGTTTGCCAGTTCATTTTCTAGCTTATCGTTCATGTCATGTATGGAGGTGGATTCTCTCTGAGCACTGAGGTAACGCTTCTCCAGCGTAGTTATTCTTTCTTCCATATCTTCCTTTTGTGCCATTGCCTAATGAGACAAAAAGAGGCCACAAAGAACAATGCACTTAAAATGCTGCATAATTTCACACCAGTTTAAATTTTATGTTAACAGTAGACAGGGTGCAAGGGATGCTCAACAACAAATCTTTCACTTTAAAGAGAATTTATTTTCTTTTGGGTTTCTTGTAACTATGATATAGTAGCTGTTGAATGCAGGACACAGAAACAAACTTCACCTTTTTTGTATTTTTCTAGTTCCTATATTTTTCAGTGCAGAAATCACAGCAAATACAGTTCTTGTTTATTTGTTTGCTTCTTAAACAACAGCAGGCTTGATAAGTATAAAAACTGATTAGTTACATAATAGAAACATAGTGCAGTGACATAAGCAAAAAATGGTATATGCACATTCTTATTCTTATTCCTGGATTCTGCTAAAACTTTCATCTGAAGTACATGTAGCAGGCATCCAGTGATATGTTGTGAAATTTCAGGAAAACAATGACCTTGGATTCATAACATAACCATAACATGTGGATGTTGTTATCTATGTATGTTATGTGTAGGACTTCTTTAAAATCTTGAGCTAGTTATATTCATATTTTCACTGAAGTCAATACCTATAATTTACCTAGATTATTAATTTCTCTTCAATTACTTTTGATGAAAGTAAAAAATTTTATTAGTTTTAAAGTTGCGTTTGGCCCTTGAGAAGACTTACATGTTGCCACATAATCTTTCACAATGAAAATATTTACTGATAAATATGTCTTACATTATTTTACATTATGATTACATTATGAAAGCAGTGTTGAAGTGAGATGATTTTTCAAGACAATGATCTTATATAGGTATCCAAATAGTCCTAAAATGGAGCACATTGAGGTGATATTTTTGAACATTGCTGAAATAAATAATATAAAACTCAGTAATTACAGGTGTAATTTGTTAAAATACTCAGGAAACAAATTTCAGTAAGTTATCCAAGTTACACTACACTAAACTACCCTTTTCTTGTTGCAAGTATTTAATTTTCTGCATTGGAACAACTATCATTTGTGGCTATATAAAATAATGACAAACACTTCCACCTTTATAAATACATTTCACAGCAGATTTTGCATTGGCATTTAGTAACTATTCTACATGCAAATATATTAGCAGCCACTTCACTGGGGATGAAAGAAAATTAAAGTGAGAAAGCCTGTACCTGGTGTAAGAGCAACAGCAAGTGGCAATGAAGCATCTGAGAGACAGCAATACTTATGAAAAGTTAAATAGAGTGAAGATATTGGAATCCCCTAGTGACCTAACATAGCAGTGGTGGAGAGGAGAAACATCACAGCATCCTAGAATTGTTAAGGTTGGATCATCAAGTCCTACCATAAACCTAGCATCAGCACCATGTCCTCAAGTCTCATATCCAGATGTTTCTTGAACACTTCCAGGGATGGGGACTCCAACACTTCCCTGGGAAACTTGTTTCAATGTTTGGCTTTTCCCTGGGCCTTCTTGGCCCTGTGGGCACACTGCTGGCTCATGTTCAGCCTCCTGCCAATCCAATCCCCCCAAGACTTTTCCCTGGGCCATTTTCCAGCCACTCTTCCAGCATCTTGTAGTGCTGCCTGGGGTTGTTGGGACTCAAGTACAGGACCTGGCACTTGACCTTACTGAACCTCGTTCCACTGGCCTTGGCCTACTTATCCATCCAGCCTGTCCAGATCCCTCTGTAGAGCCTTCCTGCCCTCCAGCAGATCAACACTCCCGCCCAGCTTGGCATTATCTGCAGACTGACTGAGAGTGCCTTCAGTCTCCTCATCCAGATCATCAATAAAGATAATAAACAGTACTGGGCCCAATATAGTCCTGGGGGACACCACCGGTTATCAGCCCCACACTCTGCGCCCAGCCATCCATCCAGTCTTTCCCCCAGTAAAGAGTATTTGTCCAAGCCATAAGCAGCCAGTTTCTTCAGGAAATTATCATGAGAGACAGTGCCAAAGCCTTCACTAAAGTTCATATAGGTAACATCGACAGCCTTCACTTCATCCACTATGTAGGTTAATTTCTCATGGAAGGAGATGAGGTTGGCCAAGCAGGACCTGCTTCTCATGCTCCCATGCTGGCTGGACCTGACTCCCTGGTTGTCCTGCATGTCCCATGTGATGGCACACAGGATGATCTGCTCTGTAACCTTCCTACGCACTGAGGTCAAGCTGACAGACCTGTACTTCCCTGGATCGCAGATCAGTGAGAACTAGTCTTTGTAACTGGATAAATATTATATAATACTTAAAAGAGACAGAGTACAAAGACAGAAAAAGACTTTGAGCCTGTGTCAAGCATCAGAAACTGTGAAGGAACATTTCTTCCAGAATAATAGAAATAACAGGTTAAATACATGCATACAAATTCATATACATACATACATAAGTCCATATGAAATACCTATATTACAGGAAGCTGTGTAACAGAAAGGTAGTTAATACGTTCTAAAAGAGACTCTAGAAGCCAACCAGCCAGATATATTGAGAACATCTGTCTTACAGATGATACTGTGGTGAACACTAAGTAGCACCACAAATCTACGTGGAGGAAAGGAAAGGAAAATTAAATTGCTTCATTTATTGAGAGAAAGGAACAGGACTATTTCTTATTGTACATTTTCTGTCTCCTTTGTTCAGGGGCTTTCATCAGTGCTCAAATTTTGCTGCCCATATACATGGCCTCTATCAGTTTGCAGGGAGTATCACAGGAACAACAATCAAGAAATGAGGTGAATGTGGCGAATTCCTTACCTCTCTAATGTCTCTCTGATATTTACTGTTCATTTCTTCTGTTTTAATGAGCTCCTTTCTTGTGGTCTCTGCTTCCTGCTCTACCTCTCCCACCCGGGAAGACAGTGCAGCCAAACGTTCCTTCATTTGTGCCATTTCATAGTTCTGCTTTTCCAGTAGTTCCTGAAGTTCAACAACTTGACTGGCTTCATCATTTGAGTCTATTGAGCCATTTGATAGGCGCTGTTAATGAAGAAGTGAAGTTATTGATTACTTATCTTTTAATGTGGTCTCTAACTAGAGAATTTCTAAAACAAAGATAGCTTTGAAAATTACCAAAGAAATTAGGAAGGGAAAAACACATGTTCATCATAGATAAGACAGGTATAGTTATAAAAAAAAACAGCAAAAGATTAATTCACATCAATGAATTCTAGAATGCCGCATCATATAGAGATGCAAACACTTGCATTGAGAGCAGAATACTATACATAAAAAGCTTTAGTTTCACATTGACTGTTTGAGTAAATACATGTAATAACAACACTGCTCCTAAAAAGCACCAAATTGCATGCATTCATCTTAGCTAAACTTACAAAGCATTTTAACTTAAATAGGTCACGCTGCAGACAGGAAATAATACTAATAAATCACAAAGTCACTGTACCAGAAAGTGCTTTCAGTCTGGACAGCATACGGGTTAGGTCTACATTAGAAACAAGTTCTGCTGAAGTAATTTATGCGCTGCTGAAAGCCCTACCATGAATATAGTTATAAGGGAAAAAACCCCACCCAAACCAAGCAAACAAACAAACAAAAAAAAACCCACCAAAGATTCCACAATGCACACTGCATGTTGAATATGATCTCAGGAATCTGATTTACTTTGCAAATAAATGACTTCAGAATATAAGTGTCAAAAAATATGGAAATCTTCTTGCAAATTCGAAGAACATTACTTCATTTAATGGCTTTAACAACATTCTTCTTGAAATCAGCCATAAAATGAACTCAGATCAAGACCACCTGCATCACTGTGGATCATTGAATAAAATTACTTTACTCTAAAAATTCATGACATCAATTAATTTCCATAGTTGTATTCTTTATACTAGCAATTATATTATAGACATTTTATGTTACCTGCTGAACCATCATGGACCTACTTTCAGGACACCATAGTAAGATGATTGTAGTAAAATTAAAAAAAAACTTATCTACAGTTAATTTGATGTTTGGAAAGTTTTCAAATAGTTTATTTGCATCAAACCCTCATTGATATGCAGCAGTCACAAATGTAAACAAAAAAGTACTCAAACAGCATAAAACAGTTGAATTGTCAAATTTTATTCTATTTTGAAAATTTGAGATAACTTTTTTATCTGTGACAATTATAATCTGTTTTACAGTTTTAATCTTATACAGTAATTTTAGCAGTTTTCACAGATGAAAAAATTTTACCTTGCATGGAACTTGCCCTACAACTCTCCGAAGAGTGGCTCAGGAGTGCTGCAATCTTATAAGCAGCCAAATACCAAATCTCAAATGCAAGAAATGGCACGTGTATATGTTACAGGATATAAACCCTGGTAATTTTGAAATGGCAAGCTATGCTGTCTAAGAGTATGTCCAGTGGCAGAGAAATATTTTCTTTTAATTAATAAAACTTGTTTCCTTAAGATATTAATAACTATATCACATATAAATTAAATCTCTAAGACATATAATTTTACTACTAATTTACTTAGCATGTGAGATTTCTGGAAAGAAAAAATAATAATACTGCATTTAGAATTTCTCTCTCACCACTAAACAAATACTGTGATTGCCAATTATGCATGTATATGTTTTGATCTATACACATAAATTCCCTCAGAATTCTTTGATGAATTCCTGGTACAAGCTGCTTTAATTCTAACCTTTGCTCACTTTTTCTTTAATTTTTTTTTCTGTATTCATATAGGGAGTTGGATGGTATTTAACATTTCCAACTTATTAAAATGTCAACATTTTTGATTTTCCTTAGTAAGATTGGGATAATTGGGATTTTATTTTATTTTATTTAAAATAAAATTTTAAAAACTTGTAATAAAACCTTGTATTTTTAGAATTTTGAAGCATACTTTAAAAACTTACCTAGGGATTTTAACTGTCATTTTTATGTCTTGCTATTATTTTTGATATGTTTGTTATGGGGGTACATCACATGCAGTAATCACTTCAAAAGATGCAGGTAGAAACTTATTAAGCATTAATTTAAAGAACAACTCATATTACATTCCTCAGTTTTTCAGGTGGGTTTACATCAACAATTTTATGGTAATAATTTCCCCTATCTCCCCCCAAAAATAGCTTGAACGAAAATGGGAAAATATGCTATAACAGCAGAAACAAAAGGCATCCTGTACATGATGCTGATTCAAATGTATTTTCTGAATTAGTGAAGGAGCAGGAGCCTCCCATGCTCCAGAGAAATTCCCTATGGAATAAGCTGGGGGGTACAGGGGAGGTTCGGTCAGGCAGAACTGCAGCATCATCTCTATTACTGGTGTGAAAAATGCCCATGTCTCTCATCTTCCAACAGTTTACGTGTTTGTTTTTCTCATTCTTTCTCTGGCTGAATTTGTTTTACCTGGTTGTATTTTTTTGTGTTGAAATATTTCCTGGTTTCTTCTTGTTGATGCTGTGTATTAGTCACAATCCATTGCAATTAATAAATCATGATGCTGATGCTGTATATCATTACAATCCATTATAAATAAATAATTTTTTGAATGCTTAAAAAAATGAAATCTAAATTTTGAATAGATCTCTGTTAATTATCACCTGAAGCACTAAGGGAAATCTTTCAGAAGACCATACTCAAAAAAAAAGTCAACAATTTTAACTGTCATATCCCTATGCTATCCAAAATTCCAAAATGCAAGAAATAATGTCAAATTTGTTGGAGTGGAGGAAAACACAGTACTGGAACTAAGCCTAAACAATCAGAAAATCTTTAAAGAAGGGCAGGAACATTAATGAAAACTTTTGAGATGGTGGAAATATTCTAGCACAGCAAACAAAAAATATTTAACAGTCCCTAGATCAGTCTTACAAGTTAGTCATACAGATAAAGTCTTCAACAAATTTCATGATGCTGTTTACCAAAAGTGGTCACGAAAAAGCTACATATGGACACACTCCTTAATTTCAATTATTTCACATAAAAGAATCTACTAACAATGGCTATTTTCCCTCAAAAAAAAAAAAATGAGGCAAATAGCTCACATGCTTCAATGCTTTGAGGGATTTGGTTTTTTACTAAATAGTTCACCCAATTAACAGATAGTCCATCTGTTTCTACCACACTTACTTATTCAGACTTCAATGCTGCAGAAATGATATCATCGTGTATTCTCAACTTCACCTTTTTTGCTTTCTACAGACATGGCAGGTACACACAGCTGCAATGTGTGCTCCCCTGCAACACACGCTGTAAGGGTCTACTCCTGCCCCATTCCACAAGTTTCTCAGCCAGATGAGAAAGCTGGTTGAAAGGCCCAACACCACCTTAGACATCTTTGCTTCGACAACTTCAGAGCAAACAAAGTATATGAGCAATGACATCTGTACCCAGCAAGGTAGCACTTGCATTACTTCTCTCCTAGGAAGGAGGACGGAAAGAGCAACAGCAAGAGGATGTTTGTTTTGGGTTTTTGAAAGCTGGGGATTTTTTGTTTGTTTGTTTTGTTGTTTTGGGTTTTTTCCCTGGTATATCACCATAGCAGATGAATAAATGAGAAATCACAGTCCATTCCAAGGGTTTCAGAGATACTTTTACTTCATAAAGAAAGCCTTTACACCCACCCAAATCTAGGGAACAAAATAGGAGAAGAAACAGAAAGTATGAAATAATTGTCAAGTAAATCTGATGGCGATGATGGTAATAACTACAATGGCACACTACAGGGGAAGTCAAAGTTCAAAAAACATCCCATAGGACTGAATGTCATAAGGGATAATAGGGATTAAACAAGAAATGCCTGGGGAGAAAAAAAAAATCCTTGAATTTTTTAAGGTGTGTGAAAATGGGGGAGGAAGCCAAATGTTTCCTACCACTGAACAGTAAGAAAAAAAAACTCCCAACATTCCTGATATCTGGTTTTCTTTCTTTTAAGATCCAAGAAATATATCAATAAGACAATCTGCTCCTTGTATAGGAGTATCAGCAGGGAGAAGGACAGCAGAGTGAAGCATTATACATAACCATAAATCCTCCCTATATTGCTGCTCCTCTCCCCTATTCTCTCTGCTGTGAGACAATAAAAGGAAAAGCAGCTGCAGATTAGTTTACTAGTAAAAACCAAGAACAATGGTGAAAGGAACACCATGAGAAAGTGCAAAGTACGATTAATGCAAAATACTGCAGCCTCTGTTAATCCAATTCATATTGCCCTTTCAATTAAAACCTAGCAATAAATATACTGAAGGCAAACTGATTGGAGGTATACTTGGTGTTACAAAAAGAAACCAGACACCAGACTAGACCAGTTATCAAAAGAAATGGTAAAATTGTCCCTGATTAGGCAGTAAAGTTCTTCTCCATTTTATTTTGTAGAAAGAACTTTACATTCAGCTACATATGGTGTAACATATACATGAGAACTTAAATTTTTGAAGACAAATCCCAAGAACAGTAAAAAGCACCTCCAAGTGGTATTTTCTCTCCAGCGGTAAAACATCTGACACAAATATGTTTGGTCTAAATACTAATGACTAGTAATTAATCATATATTTTGTACCAGAATTTAACCTCAGAGAATGATGAGACAAAAAACAATAATGTGTCCTAGGGTTATCTCAACTATCTGCAGCAGAGGCTGTACTCATTAATTTGACAGAACTCCTCATCTGTGCTTCTTAGTTTTGGTAGTCTGAGCACAGGGGATTCACATGATGCCCATGGGCATAAGCATTTCTGTGCTAGAGGGCTAAATTAAGCTCTGTCTAACTGTGAGGTACCTTTGAATAACTGAAAGTAATCTTAAAATTCAAAAGTCTGGTCTTCCAGAATTCCTAGAACAAATTAGTATTTTTAGACTGTAAGCACAGGGTTATGTGGTTGGGGGGTTTGTGTGGAAGGTATTTTTATCCCTAAAATTGCATGCCTTATTTCTACTCTTTACTAAGATGCTTTCTCAATTCTTTTTTAAATGAATACTGGCAAGTTCATTGCACTATAAATCATTAGTGTCAAAATTGAGGTACTCACCATGTTCTTAAATCAGTATAATATCATTGTGGTTTTTCAGACTTCATATTGAACAAACTTCTCTCAGGCTCTCCTCCTAACGTTCAAGGGAACTGTCTTTGTTTGGCTGGTTACCTTCAGCAAATACCATAACCGAGATGGTTTCTGACATATGTTACACTACAGTCATGTCAGAGTCAAATCATATTTAAAAAAAATGAAAACTTTTGTAAAAAACACTCTTGATTATATATATATTTTTACTGATAAACCACATAAAATCTAACATTAAAATATCTTTTCAAAAGTCTGCAATAGTAAATTCTATTTGCTAACTATGTGAAAATTCATTTGCCCATATAAATATGGAAAATGTACGTAAACAAAGAATGCAGGATTATGCAAGTTGTCTCTTAACCCTATAATGTGCCAAATTAGGGATTTTTTTTTTTGGCAATGGGAGGTTGGAATGGAAAAAAAGCAATCCAAACCATACATTAAAAATAGAGCAATGGATACAAGTTAAAGCTAAACAAGGAATTATTTTCATAAACCCCACAATATTTAGAAAAGACTATAAAAATAAGACAGAATTGTTTCTAAATAACAGAACATCATTGCCATGGAAGCTCTTGAAGACTGGAATATAATGCTACCAGTCTCCAGATATGACATATCATCATATCTGCCAATAAGCCTGTGACCCTGTAACTTATGCTGACCGGACTTCAAGATGTCCCTCTCTCACTCCCTGTTACTCTAGGAAGGCATCTCAAACTAAAGAAACATCACTGACTCACTCCACCATCTCATAAGGAAGGTGCCAGCTGTTGCACTATAAAACATGGATAGATTTGGTCAGCTTCTCTAACTTTTGGCCAGGCAAGGGCTAATATGGCAATAGAGAAATTAAAGATTTCATGTATAATATACAGAATTTTGATGGCAAAAATCACTTTAGAAATATAACATGATTAGTAGTAGTACAATTCTTAAAACTGAAGTTACATTTACACTCTTTTTGAGCCAAGATAATTCTTACGAATAATATACACACAGAAAATATAACATGAGGAAAAGCAGCAAAGAAATGTCACATAAAGGTTTAACGAAAGGTCATTATTTGTTTTGGTTTGAGTTTTTTGGAAGGTTTTATATCATGCAGACAAATTGGAAAAGAAGACAAAAATACAGTTTATTTCTCAGATCAAATAAACCTGTCTGAATTCTATTGTACAGAAACACTATGAAGGAAGTGAAATAATAACCAAGGGTAGTTGAGTTACACAGATCACTTAATTTTGTGAAAGCAAGACTAAAATTCAGTGCTGCAAGAGTAATATTTACTGATGCTGTTGGAAATTTAAGACTAAATGAATAACAAGTTACCAGAGGATACTTTTTTACTATAGCGTAGAGATCTTGCACTCTCATTCAAATGTCTTATACAAAACATCTAAAAGAAAGTTTCACTAACACAGACATACAGTTATGAATTAGCTCAATCACCAATGGCAACGAAACAAGCAAAAGCAGTATCATCATCATCATCTGTATAAGCAGCATGGAAACCAGAATGTGAAAAGCTATGCCAAAAATAGTAGCATCTAAACTGCCACAATAAATTCTAAGTGCTTGCCTGTCTCTCTGTTTGAAGGTTATGCTACTTCTCTAGGTTGCTCCATGCATTTTGCTGTGTCAGGTTGTAATCTCATAATCATTAGAGGTCTCCTCTCCAAATTTTCTCACACTTCTATTAAAGCCAGTATTCTTTCAACTGAAATTTTTCTTCCCTACTCCAATACCGATATAAATATAGCTACCTTCTTCAGCACTTTTCTCTCCAAACGTCCCCATTTTCTTACCCTTTCTACTGAGTCATCAAATAACTCTTGATTTTATTACTTATTTAAAGATCTAGAATGTTTGCTTCCCAAGCAGCTTTCGGCTCTTATTCACCTTTCTGATCTCTGTGTTCATCTGTCATACTTCAGTTAGTTATTTATTTAGTTATTTTGCAAAATAAGGTAAGGGGGAAAATACCCCAGCACACTTTACTTGATGTGTGAGCATTTTTTGATTGTTGCTGGTCTCTCCCAGAATGACTGCCTGTTTCTCTTTTACACTACTAGAAGAGTTTCTGAGCTCTTATATAGGAGAGAAAAATCAGTTACTGGTATTTCATTATAATGGCTAGTTAGCTGTCCAAACCAAACTATACACACAAACTCTGCCCTCATTTGCCTTGACTAATTCCTTTTTCTTCATAGTCTCCCCATCAAACAATTAGAAACAACTGTCCTGGCAACTCCTTCCAGCACAGGTAAGTCAACACTGTCAGCTAGCAGTTTGACAGGTAAAATTCCCCTGCAAAGTTACTCTTTTAAAGCTGTGTTTTAACAGGCTTAATGGGGAACAGTATATAGGAGTTTCTATTGGATATAATGGAAAAGAAACGTATATTACTGAAAGACAAATTAATTTAGATGAAACAGGCAAAGATCTGGTTTCTTGAGAAATTAAAAACCTAATAGGTCTATTGACTTTTTACTTGAACAATGTGTAAGTAACACAATTTCCCAGTAAAATAAATTCCCTATACCATAGTGTTGAACAGTATGTATTAACAGTCACACAGATATAAGAATCTATTATCAGGACAGTACTTACAAAATACTTGCCTATACACTTTTCAAGAAAATATTACATGCCCTCCTAGACTTGCTCCCTAGATTCGTGAAGTCTTCTAATCCCAGCTGCAGCTTTTATTCATGTCTCCTTTCACTCTGAAAACCCCTCACCTCCACAGGTGTGCCAAGCCATCAATCTTCATTAAGTCCCCTCAGCACATGCTTCTTTAATTAGCTTTATCAACATTAATCCAGAAAGAGGTGATTAGAAAGCCTGAAAGATATCTACACCATTTGGAAACAAACCCACCATCTGCCTATCGAATCTGTTTTGTGTCTGAAGTCTATTATTTCTGTAATTCAGAATGTGCACACTTTGGGGCAAGGGTCACTATTTTTGATACATCACACATTCTGACTTCACTCAGAAAAGAGACAAACAAAATGTCCTTACAGCAAACTTTCTTTAAGTTATAAACACCCCTTTGATGGTTGGTGCTCAATCACTACTAATTCCTCTTTTTAAATGCTTCTTTTGAGGCTCCATATGTCCTGACTTCACTCCTTTCTCTGCCATTCCATTGTGCTGCCTCTTGAAAGGTTTTTTTTTTAATTTATCAATTAAAAAAAGAGTGTAAGTGACATAAACTAATAAGTAAAAACTGAAACTTAACATTTTCTGCAGTTTTTTATTAATCACACAAAAAGATCAGAAAATCCAGAAATAATCAAGTCCAAAAATGGAACAGATTCTGATGACTGGTCTGAAAGACACTTGTTAGTGTTATGAGCTGCATTTGATTCATTTTAGCCTACTGTGTTTGACTTGGCAAAACACCATTTTACTCCAGCAGGATACAATGTCTACAATTTTTTTTCACAGATTTTAGTATTTCTAATCTACTGGCAATTGATTTAATTATTGTAGTATGTTAGTGTTACGAGAAAGAAAAATGTTGTTCTTAAATAAGCTGAATGTGACTGCCTGAGGTATATTATAAAGCAAAATAGACCCAGCTGTTTAGTTCTTGTAAAAAGTAATTATATACAGCTCTGAGTTCCTCATAAAATATAACATTATTTATTTAGGAGAACAAGGTCTTTGTTGTACCAGAAATACCCAACTCTTTTACCTATCCTGATATATATATGTATACACACATACATATACATACGTACATATATATACACACATATACATATACACATATATATATCATCACATATATATATATATTTATGTTACTACTTGATTGAAATATTATTCTGAAGGGGAAGGAATAACTATGCTGATAAAACTGCCCTTACTATGGGGTACATTACTTAGAAAAAGTAGGTAAACACACAAAACTACTTAAGGAGTTTAATGGTACAGTTATGGATCTTGGAATAAAGAAGAGTATCCTTAGTAGGTTATAGGTTTTATAGGGACATATGAACTATTAAAAATAAATAAACAAAAGCATGAAATAGGACTAAACAGGCTTTGTATTTTACTAGTATTTCCAGGTTGCAGTTAAAAAAATTCAGCAATAAACTTTAAAAAAAGAAACAGTGTGCTTCCAAAGAGAAACATGCCAATTTACACCACAGTTGAATACTTAGCTTTCATGTCTTCAGTGTAATTGAAATCCACACTGAAGTGGATTTGTCAAGCAGGAAACTTCCTATGCATACATGGCATCTTTGAGGATAAAAATAGTCACTCCCCGGGCCAATTAATCTCTGAAAAAATTCCATTAACTTTAGAAGAATTATAGCAATGTTTTCTTATATGTTGGAAAAATGTGGCACAGAATTTAGGAATATTCTCCTATATGAGACAGAAATAAGCAAGATATAATTACAACGGAAAGGGATACTCTCATGGTGGACAT
This sequence comes from Sakesphorus luctuosus, assembly GCA_013396695.1. NCBI lineage: Eukaryota > Metazoa > Chordata > Aves > Passeriformes > Thamnophilidae > Sakesphorus > Sakesphorus luctuosus. The sequence goes on along the minus strand of VWZD01007602.1, from coordinate 111,465 downwards.
CTAAGGTGTACAAAAATCAGTAGGTCCACTGTTGTCCAAAGCAACTTCTATCCTTCCCAGTTTGCATATGATCATTTCTGAAAACACTCTTTTTTTATGTAGTGATTCAATTTCTGTGGTTCTTATAGAAGCTGAAATAAATGCCAGTATGAAATAATGAGTTTAATTGAAAACAAACTACTTATTCACAGTATCTTATTTTTCATAGAATCATAGAATCAATTGGGTTGGAAAAGACCTCCGAGATTATCAAGTCCAACCCTTGGTCCAACTCCAGTCCATTTACTAGATCATGGCACTCAGTGCCACGTCCAATCTGCGTTTAAAAATCTCCAGGGATGGTGAATCCACCACCTCTCTGGGCAGCCCATTCCAATGCCTGAGCACTCTCTCTGTGAAGAATTTTTTTCTGATATCCAACTTAAATTTCCCCTGGCGGAGCTTGAGCCCGTGCCCCCTTGTCCTATTGCTGAGTGCCTGGGAGAAGAGACCACCCCCTACCTGGCTAGAACTTCCCTTCAGGTAGTTCTAGAGAGTGCTGAGGTCACCTCTGAGCCTCCTCTTCTCCAAGCTAAACAACCCCAGCTCCCTCAGTCGCTCCTCATAGGACTTATGTTCCAGTCCCTTCACCAGCCTTGTTGCTGGTGGTTCAGTAAGCACCACTTTAAAGGAGCAGAGTTAAAGCAAGAAAAGAGAGCACACTCTGCTTCCTATTAGCATCTGACACTCATTCCTGCTTCTTGCTCCAGTTACATATGGTTGATTGAGCATAAGAGTCAGATAAAGGTTAAGGCATCCCAATATGTACTTAAATATACCAGTTACTATTTTTAGTAAGGAACATCTTGTATTTGGGATATTTTAATAAAAATTATTCTTCAAACATTTTAGAAAACTTTTCTTTCCTCCAAACTGGCCGTGTTCCTTGGATATAAATGAAAGTAAATGCCAGTTAAAAATGGCAAATAGAAGTAGACACATTGGATTCTGCAAGTCATTACATCATACAATTACATGGGCTTTTATATTGCTTTTTGACAAAAAGCAGCAGGAATAATAATGAAAAGAATACCCAGGAAAGAGCAAAATGGGTTATAAGTTAGATAGGTAAATAATTTGATTTTAGTCCCTGAAATGTACAGGGTTGTGTTTTTTGCCCACCCTAAATATTAACTTTTGTATAGTCATTTGTCTGAAACACAAACTAATGGGTGACGAAGTGAAGAACCATAAAAATACATATGGTTTTTACACTATTAATGTATAATCTTTCACTCTACATCTGTATATTTTGTTTATAATATAAATAATAAGACTATTTACAGTGACTTCAGACAGGACAGGATAGGTTCTTTAGGTTTTCAGTCTACGTTTTGAACATCCTTATCACAGGTTATGTTCTCCAGATTTCTGATTGCTTTTACTGGCCTTTTCTGAATTCTCAAGACTCTACATATCTCTCTTTAGGAGTGGGACCAAAAGCTAGAAACAAGGTTTCAGCTGAAACCTTTCAATGCTGAGGAAGGTCCAGGGTTCTAGTCCTGTTTACCTATCCCACAATGGCATTTACCTTTATATTGTTGGTCTATTATATTTTTACCACCCATGTTAATCCCCAGAATCATTCCTGCAGAATTATTACAAGCCTGTTTATGGTATTATGCAGGTGTTCTGTTCCTTCATTCTAGCATTCCCATACTTGTATTAATTCTTAAAAAAATATGTCACTTTATCAGATAGCTCTTTCCATACCAGGGGAGGAAGCTTATTCCCTACCTCTGTTCCTCACAATCACATCATCCTAGATTATCTTCAGCATCCTACCTTCTGCATAATTCTGCCTATTGGCCACAAGAAATATAATCCATTTCATCTTCCCACTTTGTGATCATACCAGAACTTTATCTGAATGGGGAGCAAATTTTTCCTGCTCAGTCTTTTACCTAACAATAAGAGTATTTTTCTACATTGTCCCATTAACCACCTAATCTAATGAAATTTTATGAAAATTCATATACTTCCAAGTATAGGGATTGTGGTAAAATGCATCTGAGGGCTTAATTCTTTTATTCTTTCTCACTAAAGTAAAAATTCACTTGTCAAAAACGTTCTTGTTTTTACATAAGATATAGCCTGTTCTTGTCCGTTAGCTCCTGAAACATTATTCCAGAGCTGAGAAAACGAAAAATCTCTTGGCTACACCACCTGCACAATCACATTTTAATCTCCAGGATCTATCTTTTTCTTCTGCACTATGAAGCTTATCATCAAGCACTGATGAGATCATCAACCCTTCCTTTCCCAAAGTTTCATCACCATTTCAGGTTTGCTCTAGATAATAACCTCCTGTAGTATTGCTGGTGCAATAATTTGAGGCAGCAGATAAACTTTGCTAATAGTTTACTAGCACCCTGCATTCGAGTTACCCCAGAAATGTATCAGGGGTTGTTCCTAGACCCTGCTCAATACTGTCAGGAAGGGCTCATTTGTTGTCATTCACTGCTGGCTGTTTCAAATGGGAAACCATCAATATTGAGGTGTGTAAAAAAGCAAGCTCCTTCTTCATTGGTTGTGCCAGTGCTGAGCTTCATACATGCCTAGCTTCTTTCAGTATGTCCAAAGTAGTAATCACAAGCCTTTAATTCAGCTTAACCTGACCAATCTAAATTGTTTTTATTAGAAAGCATAGAAGTTTTCTGGACATAATACTCTAGAAACATTTAACAAAAAATTTATAGTAATGTGTTGTTCTGGCTTTCACTCCTCTTATTAATGTTTAAATATGGAGATTTCTTAAAGCATGGGTAGTCTTATTCTGCTTAGTTCTGCTTGTAAGTAATGAACTCAGTGGCTCAAATTAGAAGATAATGCTTGAAAAGAAAGTGGAAAATCAGAGATTTTCAGCTAAGCAGTGTGGTCGTGTTTAAAATCACAAGTGAGTGGGGTCTTCACTGTTTATCAAAATTTCACAGATGTGTTTGTGAGTAAGATTTTGTGAAGAAGAGGAAATTAGCTAAACAGCATTCATTTATTGTATGTTTCTCAACTACATAGATTCCTCAAAGAAAAATACACACATAAAATAAACTATAAAACATGCAAAATTAGTGTTTGCAGTGCAAGTGAACCCTACTGCCTATAAGTAATGATGAGAGCTATTTTTTATAAGTATGATTTATGTCACTGTTGATCATATGGCAGTAAATAAAAGATGCCCAATTAGAGATCCAAGCAGCAGCTCTATTCATTCCAGCTGTCTGCCAAATGTTACATTATGCCTTCATTTTAATTCAAGAATTCTGAAGCAGGAGAGGAATATACTTAACTTGGCTTTTATCCACCTGGAAAATTAAGGATTAGAAGAAAACGTTTTTTCTAAATCACCCTTACCTTTTTTTCTCTTTCAGACTTAAACAGCAAATACTTTGGTCCGAATTCTGTATACCTATTTCCTGTTGCAAGAGTGGTAAGTAAGTAAAATCCTCTTTGCTTCTCTCTATATGAGCATGGACAAGAATTTGAAGAGTCTCTCCGCAGCACAGAGGAGAATTACTTCTAGTTTAAAGATCTCTGTCATCCTCCCATGAACTATTTTTCCAGCACTGTTTGCATATATACCCTTTCCCATATATGTGCCACTACACCTTACTCTTCTGTATTTAGCATACAAAGGATCACTCAGCAGTACACAGAATTCTTAATTGTGTATGTATGTATGGCCAAACTTTACAAATGAAGCTTTGGGCAGGGCTCTCCCCACGTGGGTGTGCCCTTCCAGCCTGCCCAGTGGATTTTTTAGGTGAGGCACAGCGTGTGCAGAACTGGCCCCACCATTTAACTCCTAAGGTCCATTTGCCACGGCCGAGTGAGTTTGGACAGTGACAGTGAAGTCCTTGGGACTGTCTACAGCATCTAGTAACCAAAGCTGACCCTGCTTAACATCCGAGATCTGATGGGATCAAATGGCAGCGAGGCATTTAACTGCTAGGGGACGGTCCCCACTGAGACTTGAAATCACGGCCTTGGGATTCGTAGTCTGGAGTGCTCTCCATTACCCCATGGGATCTCCTCTCTTAATTGTAGCATTATGCAAAAAACACCAAGAAAATTTGTTCTAAGTTATGGGTCTAACTCAATACCGTATCAAAGAGCGAAGACCTGTCCATTAGCATCCCCATTTAAACAAATTAATTTTTTGATGCTGGTTTCAGCAGGCAGACAACACTCTCAAAGGATGACTCAAAAAATATTCACATTACTAAAATCTAATGCCTAATGATTTATCATACTGATTGTGTTTGATTTAAGGAAAACTAACATTTTATACCTTTTCATGAACCTTTTGCCCTGGCTCCATGCCTTCAATATGCTCTGATTCAGCAGACCCTTCACCAGCTGCCATTTTCCTTTGAATGTGTGCATTTTGTTCACGCAAAGCTACGATCTGCAAAACAAAGAAAATAAGTGGTCACTATATATAAAACCCAGAAAACTACTGAGCAGATAATTTGTTAAATCTATTAACAATTGAATGCTATGCTAGCCATTTTCAGCATTTGCAAAACTATGATTGTAGTCGCAGAGAGGTTTAAAAACCAATCATACAAATGATCTCTAAAGGCCATTAAGAATACAAAGGAACCTATAAATGACAGGATAGTCAGCATTGTCTTTTCTTCCACTCTTTGTGCTAGGATACCTTTTCTTTAGCTTGGAAGATGAAACAGTAGTTAGCCACTGATTTTATTTTTAACACTGTGAGATCAAGACTCGTTCTTCTATGTAGAATTCAATGGATGCCAAACTGGTGTCACTGGAAAATAGTACCAAAAGGCTACAAATCAAACCCAAGTAAATCAAAGTGCTGGTTTTCTGTCATCTTCCCATCTGTTAGAAGCAGCAACATATGTTTTATATGTTTTTTGTTAAGAAAAACATGCACATTAACACCCTCTACTGTGATATTCATTGAGTATTTGAGCACATGTGAAAGTAGGTTTTACTGTACTTAAATTATTAGTTATCTATTAGTCTTACTAAAAATCCTACATAGCAACAGGAAAATAAGCTGCTTTCTCTCTGACTGTTGCTTACTCAGGCAATACACAGGATGGAAAGCTTCAGGTCCTAAAATTTTTTACACAGTATACTATGCTAAGTTGAAACATCTGACTGATGTTAAACTTCTATTTTGTTAAATTGCACAGCTAGATCTCTCTGTGCTGTTCTGTTTTCATAAACACATACAGGAAATATTTTACTAAATGGAAAATATTTTGTATTAAACACAGTAGAACACTAGTAGGATATTTAGATGATGTTTTTGGAAAGGTGGTGTATATTTAAAGGCTTCTGTCACTGTATTATGTCTTCATAGATCCTGAGTCAGGAACACCCTAAAAGACTTTCCTGTCCTAGAATACAAAAGCATGGGGTAGGAGGGAGGATTTAAGGCAGTACTACCTGTTAAGTGTGTGCAGCAGCCAAGATTTTGTGGGACATTTAATTTAATTCTAATTTACATAGAAATAAACTTATTTTGACCTGAATAATTGAGTTTGAAGCTTCTTTTTTTTTCAAATGTGTTTTTCTAAGTTATGTTTAAGTGCCAATTGTAATGATCATTTCAATGTCTCTGATAAACATTTGAGATCTCAGGGACAAACCACTTTCTTAAAATAAATTTTGAAAACTGTTGTAATATGAGTCAGGCTGATTCACTGCTCATTAAATTCCAAGTTACAGCCCTTGCAGAAGTCACGTGACTCTTACTGATTTCAGTGCCGAGACCAAAATTAAGGGAAACGTTTCATCCGAGGCAATTATAGGAAACTATAAGCCTGGGAATTAAAACTGTCTGACGCAACCGGTGTCTTTTGGGGTTGTACAAATACTTTGACCTTTAAAATATTTTGCTTAAATAAGAGAATTATGTTTGTTTTAAATAACAGAAAACGGTCTATATGATCTCATTAGCACAGTCTCACTTTGTATACATTAATCAGTAACTTAATCATTGTGGGATTTTTTTCTGAATAGCTTCACTTGTTTCTTTTTCTTTACGGTTCAAAGAGTTCTCAAATCAAAATTACTGAAATTATGGTTCACCAAACAAAATTAGCCATCAATGAACGCTAAAAGAGCCTTTTAGGTAGATTAAGACAGATACTTCAACATATGTATTATAAAATTCTTATTTATGTAGAGCAATTATCCACTATTTGGAAAAAAAAGTGAAATCACAGGGTATGTTAACTGGAAACCCACAATAGATCTGAATTTTTAATATGATAATCTTTTGTTGATCCATTAAAATACAGACGTCACTTTGAATTATCATCTAACATAAATCCTAAACAGCCATTTAGCTCAATAAGAATGCTGATTAAACGTATTCCAAAACAGTTTAATTTTTCTTAGCCTCTATTGATCTTTAGGTACCATAGGACCACCACTCTCCAAATAACTTATTACATAAATTTAAAAAAATTAATTGCCCCTTCAAGGTAAAAGGCAAATAAAAGAATACAATATTATCAGATATCATTATTTGGAGGGATTTGCTGGATTTTTTAATGTTTGGGAACAATCTCTTTTCCAGAAATCCATTGTCATTGTTTCCATATTGTTTCCAACCTTATTGTTTCAATGATTTTATTACTGTAATGAATGCACAGCAAATATATACAGGAACAGCAAAGGGTTTGAAGTCTGGCACATCTTAAAAGTTTCGGCTCCAGGGTAATCATCACATAACAGATCTACATTGTGAAGAATCACACAGCTAACTTGTTTTCATACTTGTTCTATTCTTGATTTAAAGAACATACTAAGGCAGAATTAATGCACCTAAGGGAGCACGGAAACTCTCCACTGTCTTACAAATAAGCACAAATGCTTTTGCTTTTCACTTTCTTGAAGCAAAAAATTTTTAATTGCTATCATACCTCTTTTTATTATTTAGTTATTTCTTACTTAACTTTCAATAATATGCAAATTATTTGCAAATGTGCTAATTTAATCAATGAACCATTTGTGTAGCTTTCTAAACAGGTAGCCAAAACATGGCATAAGGGCTGATGATGAAGAAATAAGTAAAAGTGAAGACAGAGATGACCTGAAATTTTTTCCTTGATAAACTCTGAATCTTCTTTAATTTAATGATTATTACAACAGCAGACAGTGATAATATCAGAGATGTAAGTAAGAAAATGATTGGTCAACATGGATAAAATTCAGTAATATTACTTTTGAAAAATGCCTATTTGTTCCTTTGATGCCTTTATGTTTATGATATCCACCTTCGACTATCTACTGTAAAACATGTCCATGGACAGCTTTCCAAGTGTCCGTATACTATATAACCCTCTAAGGTTAAATTCTGAATGGATTGCATGCTAAGCACTTTTTTCAAAAAGCAGAAGGGAATATTCTTGAGGATGGCATCATGCCTGCTGAAAACAACCCAAAACAATCCACCCCAGGACAGATTAATAGAAAACAAATGTAGACAATTACTGTTATTCTATTTACTATTGTTGCACCCAAAACCAGACAATCAACCTAAACATTCAAGTCCAAATAATTCCTTCTAAAATATGATTAAACATATCACATATTTTTTGATTATCAGCTACTGATTGTGAACCTCAAAGGGTGAGATTGCTTTTGCAAAATTATAGACCTTATTTTCCTATTTAGCACACTTGCCATGGACCACAACAACACCTTTCAATGTGACTCTAAACAAGAGTGTAAAATTTCAAGCCCCTCCATAGTTAAGTCTAAAGATAGTTTCCTGTTGCAAGTCTAAATTTGTCTCCCTGTTTTTTCAGAAAAGTCAGCAGAAGCAAAATGTTCTTTTTTAATTTTTTTTATTGATAAAAATTAAGCAATTGTTTTCAGTTTAAGAATAAAATGCAGAGTATGACTTTTCTAGTTGGACCTTTCTACCTTTTGTAGCTTAAGGCCATGAAAATACCCTCTAACCTGAAGAGTTCCTTTAGTTTGTTCTCTTCTCAAAAAGCACATTCTTCAACATTTTTCTCACTTTTGTATGTTAATTTTATGAGTGACAAACAACATCAAAACTTTAAAGAATTTTGATTGGTTTAGATTCTGGCTTCCAGATGTCAAAGGTACTTTGAAACACATGACACAATTTCTAAAGGCTCCCTCTGTCATAATAATTCTGAACATATAACCTTGCACAACTTCTGCCTTTTTGTCTCAGCTCTGAAATAATTTCAATATTCCTAAAGCTCATCTTTTAGCATTGCAATGTTGGTAAATAGCCCGACTATATTACCTACATAAATTCCCTCTGAAATTTTAGCAGAATTTGTGTCCATTATCTGTAGACAGTACTGAATCATATGTTTCGTAGGAGGTTACGTTTCAACAATTCAGACTCAAAAACTGAACTGGTCTCCAATTCTATAAATAGCCAAATCTACATATCATGCCTATATACTTAATAGTCTGAATCCAAGTGTGAAGGGAATATTAATTTTAAATATTAGAATAAACCATAGAACAGAGTATGAATACGTAAGCCAGAACTGACTGAAAGAAGTACCTGATCTAACCTTGCCAATCAGCCATATTGGTGAAAAGAAAACTGTAGTAAGACAATAATTTCATAATGAATACAGATAGCATGAGATTATAAATTCCATCTATCTAGCAAAGGAAACAGTCTGATTACTAATCATGGTAGGACACTAAGATACAAAAATGTAAGAAATAAAATATTCACACTGTAGTTGAAAAAAACTGCAAAACTGTAAAGGACAACCAACAAGGAAAGGGGAAAAAAAGCACACAAAAATAGCAAAATATGAACTAGGCTTAATAGACAGAATAGAAATAAACTGGAACACACAAGCTATACATGAAGATGCAATGGATTTATTTACAGCAAAAAGTCTCTCATGAGACACAAAAAGAATCAGTAAAAGCATTACTCTACAATTGGGGTCACTCTTTGTAGGGTTAAGGGGGTGCGTTAATGATAGTCAGAAGAGATCAGGCACAGCACCATCAGAAGGTTTTATCAGAAGGCTAGAGTTTATTTTTAGTTACAGCTTCACCTTTCATATACTCTTGCATCCAATATACCATGACACTATTGGTGAGTCAGTTTACCTAACACACATGGAAACATTTTACTCGTTACAAGGTATGCTACATTCTACAGGTGGCTCTTGCTCCTTAAGGGTGCACTCAACAATTACCTCAGACATTAAGAGATGCACACACACACACTGTCATCCCTCACATTCCACATGTTTACTTTGGGTAAACTGCAAATTAATTAATTAAAATTATTTGAGAGGTATGAGATCAGAATCCATTTCTAAATACACAAAATCCTAAATGACTGTGTACCTCTGCTGCTGAAACTTGAGTGGCCATTTGTTACCTCATTACAGCTTCAGGCTTCAGGCAATTAGCATTACTATGAATACTCACTATACTTCTCTATATTGTGATAGAACATGGGGAGATAGCCTTAAGCTGAAGGAAGGCAGTTTTAGTTAAATATTAGGAAGAAATTCTTGACTTCTTACGAGGTTCCAATGCATCGCCGCTTCATGAACAAACTGTGGACTTCCCATCTCTGGAGGTGTTCAAGGCTACATTGAGCAAGGCTCTGAGCAATGTGGTCTAATGGAGGATGTTCCTGCCTGTGCCAGGGGAGTTGGAACCAGAAGATCTTTAAGGTCTCTTACAACTCAAACCTTTCTATGATTCTGTGATTCCACAACAGCAAAGAAAAGGAACTACCAACTTACTAAACCTTTTTTATTAGCAGTTGTCTTCATCATATCCATTTTTAATTTGCACTTGGCCTGTGCGGTGTCATGACATTCAAAAATCTCTTACATTGACACAACTTTGATGTTGTCTCTTTACTGCTGTACACAAATCTTGAGCATCAATGAGCTATTGTGATATTTCCTCAGAGCAGTAACTGTCTCACTAGCCATCATCCCCTTATGGTTGTGTTCTGAGACATGCAACACTTTGGCTGCTTTCTGCCCTGGATTTTGGTGTTCTGGGCATTTTTTTTGTGAGCACAGAGTAAAAGAAAGATGACTGCTACTTTGCAACCAGATGTGTGAGAAAAAAGCTGGATTAATTTATTATTTGCTTGATCAAATTACTTCAAGACCAATAAGAAAGCAGCACATAATCTAAAAAACACCAACAAACTTGTAAGATATCCCTGTTTAGATATAATAGACATAACTATGTAAAATATTTCTCTGTTCAAATATTAAGTGGAAATCCCTCAAGGCTGGTGGAAAGGAACTAAATGCATTCCTTTTTCTGTTATGAATCATGGTGACATTTGGTCCATAAGTAGCATCAACAACTTCAGAAGGAAGAATGATAACTTTAGAGAGAAGAATGATTTTGTAGTTGAAAACTCAGGCGGGTTCAGGATCTGGAACTCAGATTATTGCTGCTGGTGGTGTTACCTGATAAGACTTGAGGTTAATGATAGAATACTGGCCCATTAGGGACCACACAAAATAATGCCCTCACCATGAGGCTTTTTCTGTAACTGTTCTGACACCCTCATGGAGAAGCTGTTGTTATTATCAATATGTGCAATATATTGTAAAGTATAAAGATGGCGTTCTGGGTACTTTTTCTACCCAAAGATATTTCCTTTGCCTGAAATCTGGGCCCCTGAGGCCTGTTTCCAGTGCTGCTGTTCTGTAAAAAGTGATCACTGCATATCTGACCCCAGCACAGCCCATGGTCTACATGCAGAAAAAATGTAGTTTCAGCCTTTCACGTCCTGTATCATTCTGTGACTTGGGGCAGAATTACAATAACTGAACTGAACATTTTGCATTTATCTAGCTGGCACACGACAGCATAACTGAATAGCCAAAGTGTTGAATACTTAGATTAAAGTGGTTAGCTGATTTCAGCCTACTAAAAATATAATTCAGATTCCTGGACCACCCTCTGACCTTGCTTTGATTTTTTTCAGGGGTAGTTGTGCTAAGCTTTGAGCAATTTCTATAATTTTATATAGTAAACATTGTGTAGCACAGGAAATAAAGGATGCTTAGAGACTGAGGTGATTTTCTTCTGTTTCATTTAAATATTGATTCACAAATATAAGTATAGCCTTTTCCAGTTATATTTCTAATTTGTATTAAACTCAACACAGCCCTTCAGAAACCACTGGTTAAAGAGATCAGAGATATTTAATTAGGGTGATTGAAATTGTTTTAATTGTCCAATAAATTGGCTATAGAGCCAAAAATGCACATTCAATTTCCCCACATTTTAAATGTAGGCTTTGGAAGGAATTATAATGGTAATAAGCATTTTATATTATCATGGTCTTGTATAAACAATACACTGTATTTCTTTTACTCTTTCATGGACTATAAACACAGCAAAAAATGCACACTAAGTTGGGCAGGATTGTTGATCTGCTGGAGTGTAGGGAGGCTGTGCAGAGGGATCTGGACAGGCTGGGTCAATGTGCTGAGGCCAATGCAATGAGACTCAACAAGCAAAATACTGGGTCCTGCACTTGGGTCACAACAACCCCATGCAGCACTACAGGCTTGGGGCAGAGGGCCTGGAAAATGACCTTATTAGTGCTGATTGACAGCAGCCTGAACATGAGCCAGCAGTGTGCCCAGATGGCCAAGAAGGCCAATGGCAATCTGGCCTGTACCAGAAATCGTGTGGTCAGCAGGATTAGACAAGGGATTGTCCTTCTGTACTCAGTGCTGGTGGTGCTGAACTCTGAATTTTATGTTCAGTTTGGGGCCCCTCACTAAAGAAAAGTCCACAGAAGACCAACAAAGCTGGTGAAGGGTCTGGAGCACCAGTCTAAGGTGTAGCTGAGGGAACTTAAGGTCTTTAACCTTGGGGGGACATTATCACTCTACAACTACCTGATAGGAGATTGCAGCAAGATGGGTGTCAGTCTGTTCTCCCAGGTAACAAGCAACAGGACAATAGGAAATGGCTTCAAGTTGCACCAGGGGAGGTTTAGATTGGATATTGAGAAAAATTTCTCCACTGAAAGGGTGGTCAGGCATATGAACAGGCTGTCCAGGGAAGTGGTGGAGTCATCATCCCTGGAGGTATTTAAAAGACATGTAGATGTGACACTCTGGGACATGGTTTAGTGGTGGACTTGGCAGTGCTGAGTTTGCAGGTGGACTCAATGATTTGGGATGTCTTTTCCAACCTTAAGGATTTTATGACTGTGTCATTCTATAAATGCCTCCTTTAAATTGTAAGAGAATGACTTACGTAAAAACTTCAGATATGTCAAAAATTAATTTTAATTGTATTTCTCCATGAGTAAAAGGGAATATTTTAATGATCCTATTCAAAAGACACTATCAATATTTAATTAGAATCCCACTGGATAGTTTCAGCTTTTACTGTAATTTTAATGACTCAGTTAAGGAGTGACAGATTCAGCTGCAGCACTCTAGGACAACTGTGCCTCCATCCTCTCAGTCTGAGTTTATTAGTAGAATATCAGAAGCAGCATGAGTAAGCGTCCAGGAATTTCTCATCATAAGCTTTCACTTCAACAGTTTCATAAGACCAGCAAAGTGTTTCTGAAAACCCAGGGCATGTGTGACTCAAACGCCTTGTCAGCACTCTTTACTAGACAACAGCAGATGAAAGTCTAAGATTCACAAACTTGCCTAATAATGCAAATTCCTTCTCTTCTACCAAAGTAGATAACTTTGATAGATGGGCAGTTTGGGCTTGGCAAGGGGGCTGGGTTAAACCTAGACAGGGATAAAGAAGAGACTAAGATAAAGCCAGATATATTTGCTTGCCCAGCAGAAAAGCCAATTCAGAATTTTGGAGCTACTTGTTTGTAAATTAAATTAATAAATACACATGGAAAAGTGAGGTGTTGGCTTCTGGTAACGGAGGGGGATGTTCTTTCCTAAGGTGGTAGCTAAAATCACTGTATGTTTCATATCATGATCAAGTAAACTACAAAGAACTGATGACTGCCTATATACATAGCATTTAAGAGAGTGAACGCAAGATGCTCTTCAGGCTATGATAAATGCACATGCTGATTTCATAAACAAAACTCAGAGATGCACACAGAGTCTTTTTAAACAACAGATAAAAATGAATCTCCATGAAGATGACTCAAGTTTTGTAATGCTTTACTTTTTCCATTCAGCAATGCAGGTTCTGACCTTTTCAACTAGTTATATTCAAAAGAGCAAATATAGACTTCAGGCTTTATTGTCACAACAGGTAGGAGTTTAAATACCTATGAACCATACAGCATTGCAATTAACATTAGCCACACCTCAATGGAACAAAATAAAAGAAAAAAGTCTTTTCAGATTGAAAAAAATAACCCTCTGGGCTCACTTTGGGGGAAGAAAAGTCTTTGGTTTTTTTCGTTTGTTTGGGGGGTTTTGTTTTGTTTTTTAAATTCAACATTTTGTCTTGTCTCCTACTCAACTATGTAAACTAAAAACAATCAGAAAAAGTTGCAAATTTATTTGTAAATTGTCTAAGTCTGACTGACAATCTCAGCTAGGTTTATTTTCTATTTGCCTAGATTTCACTGTATTTTGTTGCTATTTAATGGTGAGCTTTCTAGAAACTTTACACAATTGAATCCTTTAAAACCTGTCCTGACATGTCAAGAAAAATACTACTTTTTTGAAAGAAAAAAACTGTAAGAGTTATGAGCAATACATATTTTCAGCATATGTACATCATGAATTCTTGTCTTTCTCCCTTTTTTAAATTGCTGACCTTTTATGAGTATTGCTGTTTAGCATTCATTGCTATGGAGAAATAATAATTAAGGTGAAATCATACTCGTGAGGAACCTTTTACAACATTTGGAGATCAGTCAGCAGTAGAAAATCAGACAGTAATGAAAATAAATTTTATACATTTGAGGTAGGTAGTATACTGAACTCCAACTCTTGGTTAGAGATCTTTTATGGTTTAAGTATGTTTTTACCTTGTATGTTTCAAGTTCTGTCAAAGAAAGCTAAAACCTCTTGCTTCTGCAGCTTCTGGGTTTTTTTTCTTATTTTACTCTTAAAATCCTGACATTGGCATAGCTCTTTGCACTACTGCTTGTATGTTGGCTAACACTTTCAGACTCTGCTTTTGTGTCACCAGAGTGGAAACAATGAATGCAAACATGCAAAAATGACTTGAAATGCTCTGAATCTGTGGCAGATTCATAATTTTAAAGATGAAAATACTAACGACACGTTCTTTTACTGTTGATGGTCTGTGCTTATGATAACTATTGACAGGTCCTGGCTGTTTTATTTACAAGTCTATGGAGGTCACTTGTGTTTGTGACAAGGGCGCTGTGGTCCAGGGGCAGCATCCGGCTATGGCGCTCCACTGGCTGCACCGGTACTGACTGACTGCAGGACATCACCACTGAGCTCTGATTCCTTCCCGACACTAAATACCTGGATCAGCAGTCATTTTTACACTTTAATAATACAGTAATATTTTAGGCTGGTAATAAGGCAATAGGGTTTATTAGTCTCCTTTACTTCATTATGAATTCTGGACCAAATTTTTACTGTGTAAATACCTGTCTTGTGCTATTATGTGTAGTCTATTTATTTCATGGCAGCACTTTGTAAACAGAACAGGAGTAATTTAAACCAATTGTGCAGGTGCTACTATGAAAAAGAATATCTGTCAAGATTTTTCATAGAAGATTGCCAGGTGCATTTCAGTACATTTTCTGCAGAAACCCTTATCTAAGTAAACAAAAAAGAACTGTCTTTTATAGAGACTAGCAGAATGGAAAAATAATAACAAATATCAATTACATGGTTGCATTATAGCGTGTATTTGACACCTGCTAACTAATTTATTTTGTTAATTTTTTTTCCTATCCAAGCTCAACAAAATTGTAGCAAAATTATTGTTCTTTCATTATTAGTCTCACAAAGACACTAGTAATGTACCAAAACCAGTATTAAGAAGTTCCAGAGTTCACTGGTAGTACTGGATCTGATTTCCAGCTGGTCAGACCNTAATTATGTATGTATATATATATAGCTTTATACATACAGACATACTTTTAGTATCCAGGACATTGTCCATAAATAAAATTATGTGCCCCTAGGGCTTTATGTAGCTGCTCTTAGTACATAAGTGTTTAACTGACCCCTATTTAAGGTATATAATTCAGGGCTCACATTGAAATGGAATGCTCAGCTATTTGCACTGCAAATCCATTTTCCTCCTCTGATTACACTGATGTTTCCCTGTGGGTAAAAACAGTCTTCCTCAAATGAAATTTTGTATTCTTTGTCTGCATATTATCACCTAGAGACTTTGAGATTGTTTAGATTTATTTTGACTGGACACATCTGTTATGAAAACCACTATTCTGCATGTGTAGTCAGTTTGATCATATTTTCCTATATAGTGTGTCTGTATTAAAATCATCATCTGTGTTACAGATTGTAGAAAACATGAAAATACAACAGATAGAGAGGATATGAAAAATATCCAGAAAGGAAATGAACCTTACCCCAGAATTATAATTAAACAATATCAAAGCGCTGATCTGCATGTACAAAATGAAGAAATCCCAACTTAAATCTAATTCCCAGTCTGTTGAAACTGAAGCACAGTACAGTGAAATAAAGTCTGTATTTCAAGTATTAAACCGAATGTACCCATTTAATTCTAGTCAAGATCTCAATACTTTTCAATGACATTCTTACTGAGAATAATTTTCCCCCCAGATTTCTCCAGTAAAACATCAAGGATATAGGTCTCACTGATAAAATATTTATCTCTTTTTTAATGATAAAGAACATTTCCTGTAATTCAATAATCTAAAATAATGTTTTTATTCTAGGATTACTGCAGAAAGAAATCTAATATGATAGTCAATTTTTAATGCAATGGAATTATACATATGGTTTCTTCTTTCTTCTTCTTTTTAGTAACCATGTATTCTACACGATTAAAGGTGTCCAAACTACACTCTCCATATGCAAAGTCCAGCAAGCAAGTTCAATTTTTGTAGACTGAACCAATTAATTCAAGCCCACTACAGCTCCTCGTGGAGTAATTCAACCTATACATTGATAGTCTCTAGGAATATTAATTAAGATTATTTATTATTTCCTAATGTTGTCATTTCCTAATCAAACCCAAAGTATTTTTTACATTATTTCTATATTTATTTCTATTGCGGGCCTATGAAGTGTAGTTGCACTAAATTAAAAAAAATATTTAAGACATCTTTCTAATTAGCTAAACTAGGAATTTACAGAATACTCTAAGAGCTGCATGTGCAATGTTGCATTGAGGGAATGAAATGTGAATACACAAAGGACACACTTTCTGGTTCATATGTTAATAAGAATATTGATTAATAAATATGAATGTACTGAAGATTGAAGTTGATTTTAATTATTGACTTATGTCATTATTGAAATATTTTATTCAAATGCAGTATGCAAAGCCTATTCATATATTTAAAAAATATTATGAAGAACAATGTACATAGAAGAAAGTGTGACTTTATACTGTTTAAAATCTGCTTTGAGATTTAGCAAATGATCCTAACAAATCATCTAATTTTTTTAAAAATACACATAAAATTGTATAATCATTCCAAAGAGGCACATTGAACAAATGTTAAAGCAATGTATTATTCCAGCAGATTAAAACCAAAGGATAATGAGTATGTGTTTTGCATTTTCATTAAGAGGGATGTGCAAAAAGATTGTTAATGTTAAAGAATCAACAAGTCAAATTCTTGCAATGAAACTATCTTGATCCACTTGAACATATCATTTAACAAATGTCAAATGACCTCAAAGCTGACACAGACAGAAAGATGAGCAGCTATGCTCTTAAAACTGAATTCATACCTCCACTGCCTGATAAAATGGTATCCATTTCAAAGTTTATGAATCCCAAACTAATAGATCAAAGAGAAATGATATATTCTTTCTGATGTCTCATGAAAGACATTCTATGAATACTGTGAGCCAATTAAACATTGGGGATTAAAGTTTTCATAGATATACTCTGTACAACTAATAGTGAGCTCTACAATGTGTATCAGCTAAGCATAGCTTTAAATAAATGCTATGCTCTTCACTTCAGCAAGTCAGTGTGCTTAAAGTAAGGCACTTGCTAACACGACCTTATGAAACCAAGTCTGGTGAGAATTTTGTTCCATTGATTTGTTAAGCTCCCTAGACAGACTGCCAAATAGATGACATTAAACCCCAAATGAAATTATCCTGGTGTCTAATCTCATGTCCCTAAGCTAACCATACACAAATAACCTCCCGATTTCGTTAATCTCCTGGAGTTTTCAGTGTGTTGGGAAATTATTGTGAAATATGCTCAGCCACACATCTGGCTCACCATTCCTGTGTTCTTCTCTCAGCTTATATTTCCTTGGCTGTTATGCCATCTTCTCATTCTCCCTTTTTTCTACCTTGTGTGAGGAATATGTGGTAAATAAGAAAGCCACAAAACAAGTGCTATAAACTCAGTGCTTTCTTATTCTGTAATTCTCTGGAATAAAGTAGAGAAGATATGAAAGATCTGTTTATCACTGTCTCAGACATCTTCAGTTTCACAGAGCTCTGTCATATATTGATATATTTGTTTGCTCTTGTGCAGAAATGTCAGGCATACTCTGCGATCCCTCTTTATCGATGAACATGAAACGTTATACAGACCCAGAAACCAACTCAAATAACTCAAACTGATGAGATTCAGAAACCTGTCTATATATGCTGATTTACTGCAGAGCAGTTGTGTCATGTAATGACCACTGAACACTGTGTCCTACAGTTACTTGGACTCAGGACCTCATGGAGGGCACTGCCCCTTCCTCCCTTGCTCACAGCCCCAGTCTCTCTTCCATTAAAAAGTCAGGCGTGGAGCTGGTATGAGGGCACATGTACCTAGTATTTAACTCCAAAGCATGGAATTATGGCACAGTGAGCATGCTAGAATTCATAGTACCAGGATAATGATTGTGTGACAGAATGTCACCTGAGCAGATGTCACTACAAACATCAGCTGTCAAAAAACAAGTTACGCAATTTAGCCAAGTCCATTTATCAATAGTTACCATTGCATCCATTAATTCCATTGGATTGCATCTGACCTTTTCTGCTGTGGAAACAGCTAACCAGTCACCCCAGTTTAACTAACCCCAATGTTCTTAGGAGAAAGAATGTTCAAAAAGGATCAGATTAGCCTGAGTTGTGTAAAACTCACACTTTGCAGAACTTCTATGATAATAAAAAGAGTAATTGATGCCCAACACATCTATTGCACATGCCACTGTACTACCTTGGCTTTACAGTAATGCTCTTCATTCGACAGCTATACAAGCAATAGACACCATGAGGCAAACTTCTACTCTAAATGCTATGGTGCGGTAACTATGCTTCAAATATTTTATTAAAACTATTAATCCCAATCCCACAATGGCATTGTGAAGGAATAAAAATCTTCTGTCTTCAGATATGTTTTCCCTTAAGTGCTCCGTGAACACATAAGCACAGACCATGCATGCTTTCTTACAAACTGATTTCTTCTAAAGAACACACAGGAGGCATTCAACTCAGACGAAAAGTCAGTGCAAAATGGGAACATGACATCAGTATTTTTTATTTTCTTACAGGTGGACAGATGCTAAATGGAGGGAAAAGAGAACGCAGCATTGCACCATGTCCTTTGAAAACACCCTGAGATATCTGGCAGCAACACAATTTGCCCTGCAAATCATTTCAGTGAAGACCAAAGCTGGTGAACTTAATGTGTATTACTATGTTGCCAACACTATTCTGTGGCCAACACATAAATAGGCCTAAAGTCACTAAGATTTTCACATAAAAATACTAATATCTGCAAAATCATTACCTTCTGTCATGGTAGAAAATCTCTGTTCTTTTAAGAGTCAAACCTGGACATTTTTTCACTGTAGTAGAAGTTTATGGAAATCGTATTGAGACACCACTTTTGCAAGTGCAGTAGTGATGTTCACCTCAAATATATCAATAGAAATTATTCTTCAGTCGCTATTCGGAGAATGCATTGACTTTTAGACCTATTCTGCCACGAATTTTAGGGAAAGGTGAATTTAATGAAAAAAAATGATGGCAATGCAAAATCAGCCCTGCTGCACTCAATATCCACGAAGAATTTTAATGGTTCTTTCCCTCTGAGAACTTAGATTAGAACTAATTGAGGACGTAGAATGAAACAGTTATAGCAACTTAACTGACTGTTTCATGTGTTTAGTTCTTCTTTGCAAAAAATTAGGCAATGAAGGATGTAGTACTGCTGTAATTTTGAACCACCTTAGCTTCCATGCTACACATTTAAATGCGTAGAGAAATAAATTAATGCTGGGGAGCATGCAGTATAATAAATATCCACAAAAAATATCATCATTTTGCATCACTACCACATTTAAAACTTAAGGGCAACCAAACCTTTCTGCAGATTTAACATTCAACAAGATGGCTAAAGTTAGAGGGAGAATAAAAAGCAATTACATGTAGCACAAAAAATGACATTTCAAATTAAGATAGTTTTAATTATGTGCAATTTTGCAAGATTTACATATTTTGCTACATTTTCACAAAGATTTGAAAATAAAGTTCAGACAACAAAGAAGATCTCTTCAGAGCCAGACCTGTGCAAATCAATAGCTTAAAAAATTTTAAAAGTAATATGTAGGAGAGAGTTCAGAAACCAACAACTTTCAGTTACACCATTCTAAGGAAATATGGGAAAAGGAGACATTATAGATGAAGGGTGTTTCAGATTTTTTACAAAAAAAAGCATACTCCAAGTAATTAGAAATAGATAAAAGNTCAGAAATAGATAAAAGCCATCTTCCTGGCCTTCTTCAGAAAGAAAAAATGTCCCTGAATTTCACCCAGTTTCATTCAGAGTTTTGATATCAATAATTTCTGAATTTTGGATATATGAAAAGCTGTGTATATTATATGTTCAAGAAATGCACATGCAACTTTCCCCAGCAAATTATTCTTTTAACAACACTTGTACACAAAAAATCATTTTGCACTCCATTTACACACAAAGCCTAAGGACACCAAGAAACCCCAGTAAAAAAATATGCCTTAAGCTAACTGGAACAGAAAAAGCTGGGCATAAAAAGTATGTTTTTACATGCAGTCATGAGTAAAAAAGGACATGCCAGATTTAGGTAAGGTTATATATATTAAATATTACAGAATATTTCACTAGCCCTAATGATACTACAATCATGTCTGCAAAGTTAAAACTGTCAGCTATAACAAGTTTTACTGCATTTTTTACTATTTTCTTGACTTTCCCTGCATAGCAGAGGTTAAACAACTAAGATCGTATTTAAAAGTTCTTTGGTGAATAAATTGTTACATTTCCTAGTGTTTCTGGTATACAACATAAATACTCACAAATTGCAAATCATCCTTTCTTTTCAGTGGTATAAATCATGAATCCTATAATAGGTGATATAAAAATTAGCATTAGGGCACCCTAATGAATAAACTAATTGACTGTCAGGGTGAAATCCTCTGCCCAAACAAAATGATGTACACAATTATATGAAGCAGAGATCTATGATCCAAAACTCCTGCAAGGTCTGAGAGCTCCAGGAGTTAAATTTAGCTTCAAAGGTGATAAAATTCTGTAGAAGCAACTGGAAATTGTAACAATGAGGTTTTAAGTGGAAGCCTGAGTTTAAAAATATAATCTATGTGTCAGTTGACAGAAACAAAATAATGTTATTTGGAAATAGCACTGGCAATTTGAATAAATGCTGAAGAGAAGTGTATGGTAGTACAGTGATTTATACACTCAAACCAGTACCTTCTTTAATTTCATATTCTACACAGTCTCACTGTTTTCTGGGTTCCTAAAGTATATCTTTGAGATGTAATTAAAGCTACATTTCTCATGCCATCTTTTCTACTAATGAGGAAAGATGTAAAAGTCAGCATATTAACCAGAAACAAAACAGTGCTTTGCAATGCCACTTATCATATGATTCTTATTGACACAGAAAATTGTTGCAAACGCTGGATAACGGTTTAAAATGGGAAGAAGAAAAGTCATGTGCAAATAAAGGGTAGCCATTAAAAAACAAAAACAAAAGCAAAAAAACCAAACCCCCCAAACTTTTTCCCAGTAATATATTAACTATGTATAGAGCTTGATTTTACAAAAATAAGCTTTGGGAGAAAGCTCTAAAGGTCATTTTTTTTGAAACTATTTTTGAAAGTTCTGAGAAACAGTGAATTCTGTTAATGGAAACTGCAACAGCTGTCATTTAACACTGCACACTGCAGCAGAAATGGATTTAAAAGCCTCACTACGGGTTATGGTCTATAATCTCTGCATCCTTGAACTGTGGAAACCAATAGCACTCGAGTTCCCGGGAATATATGGCACTAATGACTAATCTTAGTATGTTGTTTGCACGTGCTGCAGCTCTAACAAAGACTCACACTCGTAATGGTAATAAGACTATTTCAAAAGCTGTGAACAAAAGTGGTTATCTTGTCAGTATTTTCAATATTAGAGTTAATTTCCATTAAGATCATAAATGACAAAACTGGGAAGGAAAATTCACATCCCACTTCTCTTGCAAATGAGACTCATTCTTCTCAAATTAATGTGTAAAAGAGAAGCCAGTTAGTAGAATGTTGTTTGACTTGAAAAATGTTCAGATACTCACAGAGAAACATCACATTTGCCTTGCAAAATGTTCACAGACAGACACTATTGTACTACTGAGCTTTGTTATTGGATGTACCACTTGCAGCTTGTCTAATTGCTAGCTGCAAATTACAACCCTCAGCAACAAAACTATTTGGACAAACCATGGGTTATGTGGAAGAAGATGAAAAACAACATCATTTTAAAAGCACCTAAGGGGTAAGCAAATGTAGCTATGTTTTCCAGTAATTTTAACTAAAAACAGGAGGTAAATTTCTCAGAAAATTATTAACAGTATCTTCTGTTCATCTTAGCTACAACAGACATAATGAACAGGACATATATCAGTCGTGAACAAGTAACGGCTTCCAGTGTAAGCAGAGATGAAAAAAAAGCAATAATTATGGGTATATTATGTGATGATTGTGGACGAAAAGCAAATATTACAAGGATGATCCTGGAATTTAATTATTGTAGACAGTTATCTTGCCCTTGTCTGCATGAAAACTCACTAACATCAATTCAGATTGCTGCTCTGTATAATGGTCCCTTCCACTGCCACTAATCAGCTGCAGCAAAATAAAATAAATAGTCAAATAAATTTTTCCACTAATAAAACATATATGTGAAGAATCTCCAATCCACTCTTTAATAAAACATAAACTTTAATAAAATATAAGCCCATAAAACCAAAGCCTTCTCTACTATCCTTGTGTAGTTACATATAAATATTAGCTACAGAAGCTAAGTTCGCCCAACATGTCCCACTCTTCATCTCAATTGCCCCTGGAGCCTAAAGTCAATTGTGTTGCTATTGCCTGCCAAATATTAAGTGCTCTGTAAGACTGTAATAGCAACTGGAGCTAAAATCAACTTTGCCAGTTACAGATGTTTTCACTCCTCTATTATATGTAATATGCTATGAAGACTGTTAAATGGGAGCTTATTTACCATCTCATGATGGAAAGCCATAGTTATTCTCTCTCATTTTTTTTTTTTTAATATAAGGATATCTCCAATAAGTACTGAGAAATGTCTGTAGTTTCTCACCATTGCTCTGTCTCAGAGCCACAGCCACAAACTTATAAAGGTGTTAATTTCTCATACTTGTCATATGACTAAATATAATTTTTTAAATCAATTTAATCAACCAATTTAATGTCATCATTTTATGCTTAGATATAGGTCTGAGTATAGCACACTCTTAGAATAAGTATGAGTAAACAAATATGAAAGAAAATACTAATTCTCCTGGAAAAACAGACATTGAGACAGGAATGCAGAAATTTATAAAAAACATATTCAATTCCCTTGGAAACTTAGGACACTTATTTTCTTACATAGTACAATAAATTTTTAAAGAATTTTATTGCCTGTGTATTCACTGTGGAATCTAGCACAAAACCAGGCTTATATACCTCAGTGCTCTAATTAATTTCATTTTATTCAAATAACTATTCATGTGAAAATTATCTGAACTCTTGTTCAAATGCATTAACTGTTTGAAAGTAATCCACTCATTCTCGTCCGTATCTCTTCCTATTTCACTCTTTTTTTCATTATTATTTAATTGAATTTTTGTTTTTCAGCTTTAATGGTTCCTCAAAGGAAACTGGAATAACAATATTCAGAGTGCATTAATGCTCATGTTATGCTTGATTGATTCAGTGTCCTTCTAAATGTTTTTACTATCATGTAGACACAAACTTTGTACAATGTTTCTAAGGATTTGGGACAAGAAAAGCTACGGATGTCCTATTTCAGATTAATTTATTTGTGTATCCTTTTATTCCTCACTATCAAAAAAGTCTCACTACAGTGTTTAAACCTCTAAATAGGAAGGCAATGCTCTAAAGACCTGATCCCATGCCCAGTGAACTGCACTTGGATTGAACTGGATCATGAACAGGAGGGATTAGAGACTGTGATGCACCATGGTTGGCTTGACTGACCAAAAGGACTGCTTTCTTTTTAATATCATCATGGCTTGGCTTGGTGAATGAAGATTTGGGAAGGGCTCTCCCCACATGGGTGTGTCCTTCGAGTCTGTGCAGTGGATTTTTTAGTTCAGCGTGCGCAGAACTGGCCCCACCCCTTAACTCCTAAGGTTCATCTGCCACGGCCAAGCGAGCTTGTACGGTGCCAGTGAAGTCCTCAGGACTAGAACCTACAGCCCCCCAGGAGGTCTCCCATCCAAGTACTAACTGGGGCTGACCCTGCTCAGCTTCCGAGATCTGACGGGATCAGGTGTCAGGGTGGCGTGGTCGTAGTTTCTATTTAATAAACAGTAGGGTAAAAAAACATTACTCATCATAGTGTAACTATATAATTTGAACCCAAGTTTTCTGGACATTATGAAATGTAAGATTTAAAGAGGGATCTTATTTTTGAACAGATATAGTGCAGTTACTTCAGAGAGCAAAGGGACAAATCAAAGTATCATATTACTAGGTAAATATTTTACCATACTTATAAAAAATAAGTGCTATTATCTTAATTGAAGATCCTGTTTTTAAGAAGTTACTTTAAGGATGTACCTTATTTGCTTAAATTGGGAAAAAATACTTTAGCATTCTCCATTTTACATAATCATACATTATTCTGAATTACAGGTAATCAACTTTTCAAGAATTATTTGGTAGAACTTTAAGTTTGTCTGTGTCTGCTTTCTCTTTCTGCCTTAAGCTTGAGTAGAACAAAATCATAAATGGCCATAACCCAAAATCATTTTAATCCAATTTTCTTGTCTGCAATTTTTAAATAGAAGCATGCATCAGGTGGATTCAGAACATTATGGGAATAGTAAAGTCACCAGCAGACACTGTTATTTATATTTTCTGGCCTCAGAATCATCTCTCTAGGGTGCAAAATTCCTTTCTGTATGTGTGTAGTTTTTTGTTCAATACAACTATATGTTTATCCTGTTTATCCTTTCAAGGAAAAGAGAACAGTTTGCAAACAGGAAAAAAAATTCTCTTGTGCTAGTTCAAAATAGTTATATGGCATCCCAGTTCCCCATGATACATTGCAATTAAAAGAAAAGAGACAAACCTACATTTCAATGTCATCCATGATCCTTCCTCCATCAATGCTAACATTTATATAAAGTGTATATAGATATACATATGTGTGTGGATTTTATTTAATTTTAAAGTAAAATGGAAATTCAGGTTATTGAACTGTTTATAATATCTGACATATTTGTTGGTTCACTACTTTTTTATGTCCAATAAGAAATTTGTGAATCTGGCACTAGCTCCTGGATATTGACTTGCTCACAATGGAATAGAAGGAGGAATAAATAAGTAAGCAGAAGGTTGTATTAATCTTACAACTACCTAAAACATGCCTCACTGAGAAGCTCACTCAGAATATAATGTATCTTAGGTATTTGGTTTGGTTTTTTCTGACAGTTTTAAGAAAAGTGACAAGGAACACGTGGGACAGAATATTAGAGAAATTTAACCTCAAAAGGGGAGAAAGTGTTTTATGTTACCTCCTGGTTAGCAGCAGCTAGTTCTTCTTCCAGTGCAGAGACTCTTTCTAAAGAAACCCTCAGTCGTTCCCTTACCTAGAAGAAAAATCAAAATATGTGCAGTAACGTAATTTCTATTAGTCTTCAAAGATTACATAATCTGCCATAAGGTGTACTGTATGCCCTGCCAGTCCATTTGCAGGCATGTGTGTTGTACCCTTTCATGAGACGTACTATGTAGTATACAATTACACCTACCTATAGGAAGACTTAACCCATTAAAATAGATGTCAAATTTTAAATGCCATACTGCTGTTCCACAGTCTGCCTATAATTTTATGAAATACACAGCAAATTTAAATATTTTAAGACCCCATTAGGTATAAAAATAAAACTTTCACAACCATCTTTTGCAAAGGATAAGGAAAAAACATTTGAAGATGTTTTAAGTCCATTCCATGGAAGATAACTAATCTGTTTATATTAACTGAAGGCAAAAAAGTTGTTGAGAAAATAACTTGCAGCATAGCCTTCAGGCACACATACTACGGGGTTTTTTAATATTATCATGCATTTGTTTCGGTTTTTCAAAAACAGTGTATACTCTCATAAGCAGAAGAGTCTGCTGTGTTTGCACCCGATGTAAATAACCTATTTTGTTTTAAGGATGCTTATGATCTACTCTATTATTATTACTGCTACTATTGTAATTATTACTAAATACTTATTCATAATTAATAATAACTTAATACTTCTGAAGACATATTTACTGCTGTCTGAGTGCTCGGGCTCAGTGTCAGCTCATGTAGTGAGAGTCAACCTAAGCTGGCAGTGTAGTTGCAGTCTCCCAGTACGATCAAAGGCAAATCAGACTTGAAGTGATCTCCAGTGCTGTGTGTAGGTGACTCTCTCTCCTGACTGTTAAGGGGCCTGTGGCAACTTCTCTCCTAATCTACATAACTTCACTAGGTATCTCACATTCAATGACTTCACAACCTGGCTAGTCAGTCAACACTCAGGATATATTTCTATATATGTTCCAGCTACACTGCAGCAATGCTGTTCCAGCTGCTGATCCAAGGATGTTTAAGGCTGTTAACAATGTTTGTAGGGTAAGGTAGCATCCTCTATTAAACCAAGAGATGTAGCTGGAAAACAAAGCAAAAGAAAAATCAATCTTTCATGCACAATGGAACAGTACAAATTTTCATGTACGTAACAATTGTTTTCACACCCTTGACAAATATATGAGATCCCTGAAAAGGTTGTAAAATGTCCTAATGCTTTCATATTTTTTCCAGTGATAACTTTTAATCTAATAAATATTACCTTCCCTTGTATACTTCATTTTCCATTACTACTGACAGAAGCGAGATTTTGCAAACAGACTCACTATATTCCAAGAATGACAGACCTGATTGAATGAAAAGTACTTAGCAAAACTGTAATAAAGCATGTTCACTAAACTTTAAAACTAACTAAATCTAAAGATTAAATACATATTCAGGAAATGAACACTTACAAATAAAACTCTTCAGCCTTTCTAACAGATGCAAATACAGTTGGCTTATGCAGTACTTTGAGCTTTTTGTTCCTCTTTAGATACTTCAGCTTTATTAAAAAAGTCCCAAATTTGAAAACTTATTTCATGTATTCTTATAAATTATTTGAATGCTCTTGGGTAACTACAGTTTTACTATACACTAAACAATATTGCTAGCCTTAACGGAACAGAACAAAAATCACAAGTGATTTTCTCAAAGAAGCAAGAGAAAAACAAGCTGAAGAGTGCTAAGGTGTAAGAAACATTAAATTCTCAAGATTAGAAAGGATGTTCACTTTTTAGTCCCATTTCTGATTTAATAATGTCCCTCTGTTCTTTCATCACTATTAGACTGAAAATATCAACTGTTAATGTTTCCAAAGTTGTATGTTCTAGCTTAAATGGACATTTCCTATAGGGTGCGACTGTCTAATCAATAGCTGAGCTGCAGTAACTAACTGCCTGTTCCTTGTTTGAAGTAAATAAAGTTTAAGACACCTTGAAGTGCCAGTGATTGGGCACTCTCAGAGAGGCAGTGGCAAGACTGAAAATTACTATGAATTTTCATGATTTTTTCAACTGATTTCGTATGTCAGAACAACAGAATACAGTGAAAATATGAAATGGAACCCAAAATATTTTTGCTCTTTAATAAATATTTATACTATTTTTCTTCAAAGGTCTATGTAAAAACTTTTAATCATAAAGCTTTTTTTCCAAAATGAGCTACATTAGGTTTGGAAAACATCCTCATAAAGCTGAAGATTTATGGCAGTAACCTATGATCACAGTTATTTTATATAATTTATTGTTATTCATTATTCAATATTAACACACTCGGAATTTGTAAAATGAATTTGAAGTATTATACTTACTAATGTTCATTTATTAATAATTTCCATCTAATTCTATTTTTCATAAAAATGCTTCACATCAAATGTATAATGCATCCATTATTCTGACTGTAATAGAACAATTTTTATTGTTTAAATAGCAGAATTATTTCTTAATTCACTTGTCTTTCTTTTTTCCCCTATTTTTTAATCATATTCTGCTTGGAAACCTGTATGATTTCTCCAATTCTTCTATCAGTTTCCAAAGCTTGTTTCCATATCCATGTGGATGAAAAGTCCAAGGCAGAATGAGTCCACCACCTGGCACTCCTATCTTTCCTCTCTCTTTCCTCCTACCATGTTCTCTGCCTTCCCAGAGGTTCCCCTGATCCCTCTGAGGATCCCCAAACTCTTTTTCTGTACTCTGTTTCTCTTTGCACCACCATTTGTGTCTTTCACCAGCTCTCCCCTGTTAAAGTCCATGCACTACCAGTGAGGGAGGTAGATCTGCCTTCCAGAGGCCTGATTTCAACCTCTCTAACCACAGCTGCAGCTTGTAGATGACAATTTCTCAATGAAAATCTCAGTTTAGACGTAAAAAACACATGGAAAAATTCCAGTCATCTTTCTGGCTTCAGTCCTTTTGGTTGTAAGCACTGCTGAGGGACAACATGATTTAGAGAAAATTCACATGACGACAATTGTTAAAAATAAGAAGTAAATACAATGAATTGCTAATTTTACTTAAAATTTTCATAGGTCTTCTGGAACCTCCCTGTATTCAAGCCTGAGTGCTTTGTAAAGAAGAATGCATGTTTAAAAAAGATACTTTATGTCTAAAACTAGCATTCACTTTGAATGGTGCTAGAATTTGCAAACAAACTAGGCCATGTTACTGAGGATGTTGCAGCTCCACAAGGAGCTGGGGTCGGAAAAATTATCCTTCAACTTTACACATTGCGGCACTGTAGAACTGAATCCTAGTGGGTTTTATACAGACATGTTAAAGCCTGAAAGCCACATTCCTTGTGTTCTAACAGCACTCTGATGTGAAGAAGAAATCTGCTCTGGTTTACAGTGCAGAAGCCGCAACTGTATTTCTCATCATAAATTTATTTCTCAGCTGTATACAAATGTATTTGAAAGGATTGTGCATTGGATTCCCACTTTAAACTTTTATTTACAGTAAAAACACCTCAAACAGAAGCATTCTCGTTTCTGAGAGGTGTGAGGAAGAGTGGTATTCCTGGTCACTATCTTGGTTAGAGAAAAGGGAGCTAGAACAAGTGCAAATTGTTTTTATCTGATGCCTTTTGTTTCATTTTTTTAATATAATGAATGCAAATTAGTGATTAGAATATTATATTGTTTTCTATTGTCTGGAAGTGAAAGTAAGTGAATAACTAAGGACAAATACCTGGAGAATACAAGGCTCTGGGGAAATCTTATACTACCTTCCAGTACCTAAATGCAGCTTACAAGAAAGACGGAAAGGGCATGTAGCAACAGCACAAGAAGGAATGGCTTCAAACTGAAGGTTTAGATTAGATATCAGGAAGAAATCCTTTACTGTGAGGGTGGTGAGGCACTGGAACAGGTTGCCCAGAGAAGCTCTGGATGTCCCATCCCTGGGGGACTCAAAGCAATCTGGTCCAGTAGAAGGTGCCCCTGCCTATGGCAAGGGGTTGGAACTAGATGATCTTTAATGTTCCCTCCACGCCAATCATTCTGTGATTTATGACTGCAGTGACACAGACACAGCAGAAAAGGGATGCTCTCTCCATGCTAGAGGGTGTATCCAACATGTGCCGAGATGACTAGGTATTTCTCTGGATTTTAAATGCAAACATAAGTTTGAAATGTAGCATAGTCAATGTCACATTAATACTGCTGGTGGTGCAAAATATCACCCATCTTTCTCCGTCTCCTAGCAACTGCTTCCCACTTTTTTGCTTACTGTCAAATTCTTTTCTTCATTCTCTCCAGATCTGCAGCCCATAAAGAGCTTTTAAGAAACACTTCCACACTGGAACTGAATCACTTTTTTTTTTTTTCATGAACAGTCTATTGAATAAAAGCTCTCCTAGTTACCTGCTAATGAATAAAACGGTAGGGGTAATGTTGACATGAACAGGCTTGCTTTTATTTACAAGCATATTAGGTAAACTTTTCTGCCATAAATTAATCTTAAGAGAACCAGTGGATTTTTGACTTTTAGCTGAGACACTTTGTAGCTGCTTTCCTCTGTGAACATCAGCTGAGCACTTTTCTTACAACATTGATCAAAAAAATGGGTTTGGAGAAGAAGTTGCTTCAAACAGTTTCTTCTTTCCAAATGCACATTTTAAATGTTGAACCCAAAATTTGATGCAAAATAGAAAAAAGGTCTGCAGGACAATAAACATGTTCAGACAGATATTAAAAGTCAATTATATCTATAGAATGACATAAATAAGGTAATAAGTTATCTACCTTTTGTTCTTCCTGAATTGCATATGAGGACTATGTACTTCCTGAATTACTCTATACTCAATCGCTATTCTAACCATGAAGTTAATCTGAGCTTCTATTTTTTATTCTACTCTAATGACATCTAGTAAATGTTGTCTTCATTTGCCGTTTTATAAACTATTCCAAGTACCTTCAAGTATAATATCCTAAAATATTTCATAGTGCTATAGTATATTAGCTGCACAACTTTTCACTATATGAAAAAAAAGGCACAGAGGTTTCACACAAAGTCCAGTAACACAAAGTTTACACTCCAGGGAATGGGACAGACTTGGGGAAGAGAAAGAAGTTTTGCAGAAAAGATCTAAGGGTGAATAAGACCAGCACACAGTTTGGTCAGTGGACTGGGAGAAATGATTATTCTCCTCCAGACTTTTGAGGCTGCATCTGGTTTTAGGCTCCCCAGTACAAGAAAGACACTGACAGACTTCAATGAAAGCCACCAACTTGGTCCTGGGCTGGAGCACATGGCATACGAAAGAGACTGAGAGAACTGGGTCTGGCCAAAGGGTGGAAGGGAAGGTTCATGGGAGACCTTTTTGCTGTCTACAACTAGCTAACCAAAAGATGTGAAGGAAACAAATCAAGCTTTGTCTTGCAGATGCAGAGGGACAGGACAAGAGAGAACATGTGCCAGACTCAGCAACAGAAATTCCAGATAGGTATTCTAAGAAAAAAATATAATGAAGGTGGTGAAACACCACAATAGGTTTTCTGCCTAGAGATATCCAGAAACTGATGGGAGGGGACCTTGAGTGACCTGAAACAGTTGGCTCGGCTTTGAGCAGGAGGTTGGGCCAGATGTCTCCTAGGAGGTCCAACCCACACTATTCTACTAGTCCCTGAATAACTTCAATGAAGCTTTATAGGTGGATTGATATCTTATTTCTGAAGGGTTTGAAATGAATCTAACTTACATAATTTTTCTTTCACCATGCAGAATATATGACTCACATGCCATAAAAAATATTTTAGCACATTTCAGTGTATGCAGTCCTTTTTACTTACATTATTTTTAAATAAAAATCACAATAATGCTGCCAATGTGTGGTACATTGTGAAAGCACTATATTATCAGATATCTGGATGATATACAGAATATCTTTGATTCAATTATTCTGGAGACATGATAACATAAAAACATTATTTTATACTGGACTTGTACTTGAAAATAATATGCACTAGGTTTATAACAACTTCTAAAAATAATTTATTAAACTCTTCCCTTGATCGATCTTGGAATGGTTTATAATAAAGACATGATTTATTGTATCAAAATAGAAAAGGTTAAAAATACGGGTGGATAGCAGGTAAGAAAAAGAAATTTTGACCAATCAGTTTTAAAACTTGTTTTATAATGTAACAAATCTTCTGTTACTATGACTGCAGATGGTTGATTTTTCTACACTGATAATTATCATTACCACTGGGAACCCAATATATACATAAGATGTGTACCTGTGTCACTCCAAAATTTTTTAATGTTTTAATGTGTTGATTTTTAACATGTTACATTAAAAAAATTAAAAATCTAAATTTTCAATAATATAGGTCAAAATATGACATTTATCTTCAATCTGTCTGTACAGAAATTTTCAAAGTGGGATGTGAAATAAACTGCATAGTACCTAAACACTATAACATTCACAAAATAAAATGTGTAAAAGGCACATAAATTCTGAATAATCAGAATCTCTTTCAAGTTTAGTTTTTATTATATTTATCTGACAGTGTCAAAAAGTATAAAAGCTGGAGAACTTCTTACTTGAGTTTTATCAATATTTAAAGAGCTGAAAAAAAGATCAAAGATCTGATCACAAATCCCATCAATCCTCAAAAGATCTTTTTAATAATGCAGGATTTTTTAAGTCTTAATATCATCCAAAAGCTTATTATAATTGCTTACAGTGGCAAGAAGTTATTATATTCCCTTTTCTAGATTTTTTTAAGGAGGCTTTCATGATACCTGAGCAGAACATATAAAAAACTATACTCCTAAACATAATAAGTTTTGGGTTTGCCTAAGTTCTTTAACCTTGAACCTGATACTCAACACAGCATGAGTCAGAATGCACAGTGCCTCACCCCTTTATTACCTACGATAAATAAATATTATTATGTAACTACAGTGACACTTTTCATAACCCTGTCTCTTTTAGTAACAGTTTCTTAAATATAGTCAACTTTCTGAGTATATTTGAGCTTAAAAAAGTTAAATTCATTCCTGTGAGACCATTAAACTGGTCCCATATAACACAGCTCATTTGCGCAGTCAGTGGTTTCAGATGCTGTGCTGCACAATGTCATCCCTGTTTACCCAGCCGTCTCAGAGAAGCAACTCAGCTGCCGCAATGAACAAATCAGCCAAAACAGATCCCAGAAGGAAAGAGTTTCTTTGCTCATGAGCCACAGTTCTCTTGTGCTCCCTGCATGTAGAGTTTTGAGGCACTTACCTAATTCAGATACATCACTTTCTGAACATATTTTTCTCTGGATATGAACTAGATTTCTGAATTCACGTATACAATACTCAAGGTGATAATTCATAGTTGGACAAAGTTTCATTCACACAAAAGGGCATTTTTCCAGCACAGGACACATGAGAAACCGAGTGGAAAGACTGCCTTAATTAGCATGACTTGCAGTTATCAGTAGTTTTTATCTTGATTCTGCAGGCCCTTAATTACCTAAGATATCAAAGGGTCTACTATGTATTTTAGGTTATGCTACTTGTACAGGGAACACTGTGTTTATGTAGTGAAAGGTAAAAAGATCTCTGAAGTTTTGGAGAATTATGTGTAGTATGTGTGAGATTTGCTTATTTTGAGAAGTTATTGCTATTGTTTATAAAAGATAAAGGGACCTGAAGTGTATTACAGCTATAGGTCATACATTCTTATTGATCCTCTTGGACGTGCATAAATGCTGTAAGTACAGGACGTATTCCAAGTAGTAAATAAACAATGACTGTTGCTATACTCCACTTTGAGGCATGGTTAAGTAAGTCAAAGAGTGTTTGTAGTAAGCTTCTATTCCATACTGTACCTTTTCATCCAAAGCCTTATGGTGCTCGAAGAGAGATTTCAGAGCTTTGAGGACCTCAACTTCACTGGAAACTCCTGAAGGGGACTGTGCTTGCCGTTTCACCACTGTCATCCTCAGTGACCTTTCGTGTCTTGAGACAAGGCACTCCAAATGCTCCAGTAACAGCTATTGGATTTGATATAAAAGGTTATTAAGTTTTGTGCACTTAAATACCATGGAAATTCTAACTACAAAGCACATGGTACCAAATGATAACCTCGTAGTAGGACAGACTGATGAAACAATTGACATTCCATGTTTTTAAATTAGATAGAATAAATGGAAAAATAGAAAATTACTCATGATTTCACTTAAAACAAAAAATCACTCAGTGTAGGGTCACTATTTAACTGAATTAATTATATATTTCTAATATTATTTGTGATAGTAATTGATGAACATTGACAATCAAATAACAACCAATGTCAGCCTAAAGAATCATGGAAAAATATTAAATAAGTTTATAATTAATTCAGCCTAACTGTAATATGTTTTCAATTTATACTGGAAGCCATTTGACAAAATATAAAAAGTTGAACAGTACATTTTATTAGATTTTTAAGGCTATTCATTTGAAAAACCACAGCTAATGGTTGAGTGCGGTGGTCTTCTGTCGAGGTTCTGGTCCTCCTCTGGATCCAACAGACTGCGACCGTCATCTCTACCAACAGGTTTCTCACTTCCTTTTACTTTGGACTCAGGAGATGCACGTGGGGCTCAGCACAGGAGCTAACAAACACCATTGTGTTTGTGCCCCAGGGTGCTGGGTTATACTTCTGCGTTTTGTGGGTTAAAACCAATTTCTCTTTGTGCCATTGCATTTATTGCAATATTTTTATTAAATTGTAACTCTGACTTATGGTCTCTTTTGCGTTGCGTTAGTTCCTCCTGCCAGTTTACCTTTAAACCAGCACATAGGGGAAGGGATATAAAAACAAAACAAAGTGGACGTTGAAGATGATAGTGTGTCCATGCAATGTTTAACAACTGAAAGAAATCAAAACAACTTGTGGGCATGTTGAGAACTTTCTGCCCCATATGTAATTCAGGAATTAATATTCCAAATACTTATGAGAACACCACGAGATTTCATGTTGAACTAACATTGTACCAATATTGGTAGTTCATTTAAACTAAAAAAGAATTGTTAGAAACAGCTTTAGGGATTTCAGTATGTTGCAATTAAACTCTGGCATTAATAGTGATCATGGGCTGCTGAGCATTTCCTGCTCCCTCACGCTGTGTCAAGCTGTTACAGTTGTCAAGCACTCAGAGGGACAGGCAGCTTGCAGAGAAAAGAAGATGAAGATCAACAGCAGCAGGTAGGACAGAATCACCCACGCATCATTGCTATGCTTTTCCTACTGGAAAGCATAAGCTTGACAATGAATTATGAAATAATCTGACAAGTGAGTTTTACTCTTATGTTGGGCAAATTTTAGTATGCTCAAGATGCCATGCTGATAATTTTATCTTACATAAATGGGATGGTTTCTGGGGCTCTGGATTTTTTATAAGCATAAAAAAAATGTATAAAAAGAATCATTTAAAGACTGAAAAATACTTTAATGCATATTCTGTGAGGGAATGAAGCATCTCTAAGATTTTAATTACAACTAAATCAACAAGAAAAGAGAAAATTGTTAGAATAGACCCAGCTTCTGTATTTCCCAAATCACTTACAAAGCACTTATGGAAGTGATTGATTTCTATGAAATGGAAATGTGTGGTTACATTTAATGGTATAAACTATATCAGTGAAGATTATCACCTACTCTGCTATACTATACCATACCATCATGACTACCTGGACACTGATTTACATACGGAAAAATGAAAGAAGCTAAAACATTCTTTTTTAGGAATGGTTACTCAGTAAGTTGATACTAGTGTGACTCAGTACAGTTCACACTACTACAGACATGGATTTTAAACAATATAAAATATTTTAACTTCCTTTATTTTCAGCAAATCAATTTGTAAAAAAAAAATTACAGCAGGATAATAAATGCAGAAATTAAAGAATCATCAGATGGTAATGGAAAGAAAAGGAGAATCATAAATAATGGAATACTGTGAAAAAAACAAAGTCAGGGCATTTACTAAAATGAGACAGAGTTATCTTAAGGGATTCTTTGGAGGAATGGGGTAACCCACTAAGAAGACAATTCTCTTTTGAGGTCCAGCTTAGAATTTCTCATCAGCACAGGTAAACCTGAATTTCCTTTCAGTCTACATTTAGAATGAACATTGCTCAGTGAATCTCCATCTCTAGTGCAAGCAAAGAAGACAAGTACAATAAGCAGATATGAGGTTGAAGATTATGTATAAACCCAGTCACAAAATCAGTGATTTTCTTCAGCATAGTTCCACAGCGGTGGAAACCACTTTGCACCTGTGGTGAGCTGGTGTGACCTCCAATAGCTATATTGCTAAATTAATGGTGAAAATCTTGCTTTGAAAAAGCAGTTACAGCCTAACTACAGCATTATGTGCCATGTCTGTCCTTCTGAACAGAAAGTAAAATCCTAGCAACGTAGTACCTTAATGAAATCATACACATGTGAAACAAAGGTATGAGTGAAAATGTAATAATCAGGATAATGATACAAAATAATAAAAAAGGAAAAGGTTTTTATAAGAATAAGGAATACAAATATAATAACTATTAGACTACACAAATTACCTGAAAATACAGTTTTTTATTAACTATATATTACATTTACTATCTATTGTCACACTGTCTTCTGTGACAGTTCTTTACTTGTAAGAAGCAGCACATCAATCTGGAGGATACTTAATAATATTGAGGCAAAAATAATGACATTTACTGTCACATAGTAGTGAAATAATGCTTTGGCACTTTCAGAACTTCAGGAGACAGCTGTACTTATTTTCATGTGTACAGTGCTTTTAAACTGTAAGAAAACTACAATAGAGTGCTTAACAGTTTCAGCACTGATGTAATTAAACTGATGTAATTAAAAGGGCCTATTAGAAAATGAGATAAAGAAAGTAGTTAAAACCATACTTTCAAAGATATTCTGTGTGGGGAAATTAAAACTGTTGNAGAGAGCAGCAGGGTCTGCAACCTTTTCCTGGGGGGTGGTGGCCTCTCCTCCCCAGGCAGACGTCTCCAGGAGACTCAATAAGAAAAGGTGAGAGGGCTCATGCTCTTGGCATTGGTGGTTCTTTCCCCAGAAGGACAGCAGGGATGCTTGTTGTCTGCCAATGCTTAAAAGGTGCAGCCTCTGCCTTTGAGGGAGTGTTCTGAGTTGGTAAGACAACCCTACGTGACTGGGGTGCTTACATGTATGGGCGTAGTGCTTTAGCCTCCCTCTTTCTCTCCCCCTTCTCTTTGGGTTCCTGCTATTCAGTCACTCCTGTTAATAACAATACCATTTTCTGAACTCTCTATGGTGCTCTGCCTCACTTTTTCCAGCAACTGTAGAGCCCACACTGTTACATATTCTTAAAGTTTCCCAACACAGTAGAAGGGAGTTTGAATCATAAAATATAGGGTTAAGTTCTGATCTATGGGTATTATGAGCCTGCAGTGCATAACTGAAGATGTTTCGTAAATAATTCAATAAGGAATTGAGGAAACAAAATGTGAATTAAATCAGATATAAGTCACTACTGTTCACTTCAATAAGTGCTTCAGCTCCTAAGGTATGAAGCAAAATAAAGATCTTCACATTGTCTTTGTTACTGCTGGTTCATTCATGAGCACATGTTTAATTTTGCTGGTTTCTAAATAGCTAGAACTAAAATACTTCAGACCAATTTAAGTAAAAATTTATGCTGTATTCAAAAAACACATGTTTGTGTTCAGTTCTTTTTTGTTGTTGTAAGGAAAAAAACACAAGCAGATTAATCTATATCAGTATTGTAAGAGATTTTTTTTTCAGCTGGGAAACCAACATCCAAATTTCCTCATAATAATATTCTGAATCAATAAGTTAATCCTACACACTTTTTCTACTTTTAAAGAATACAGATTGGGACAAAAAAGAATCTTTTAATTTTAATTTAAATTTAGCACAGCTGAAGTAGTGCTACTTTATGATCTTCATTAAATTATATGCTAGATCACATGGACTTTTTTTCCCAGCTTCAGAAAAGATGCTCTCTTTCCACATTCTGTGGGGTGATAGCCCTGATAACCTCGTGATGGTTTAAGGGGAACACCTCAGCGCCTGGAGGGATGCTCTCAGGAACCACTGTCAGGGGACAAAGAGACTCCAGTGGCTCCCTGAAACTGCTCAAGTCATATTGATGGGATTACTGAAGAATGGAGGGTTATGGAAATGACATGGCCCTTCTTTGCCACACCCTGTGGAAGCCCAGGGAGCCACCCCTCAAACATCTGTTTATCACCCTCAAAATATTGACTATAATCATTCAACCTACCTAATGAAAAAGGGTAT
Source organism: Sakesphorus luctuosus (assembly GCA_013396695.1). Classification (NCBI taxonomy): domain Eukaryota; kingdom Metazoa; phylum Chordata; class Aves; order Passeriformes; family Thamnophilidae; genus Sakesphorus; species Sakesphorus luctuosus. Next base: position 73,839 of record VWZD01007602.1, on the reverse strand, counting down.
AAAAAGAGAATGGATATGAACAAAAATGGGGGAGAAAACTTCCACCATCTCTGGGAGGGCAACCTACGAGCTATTCTGTCTCCCCCCACCCCATCGAACACTGCAGGGTTGAGCAACTAATTCTTACTCTGTTTTCCTATGCCTTACAAATTATACTTTGCTATAACTCACCGGGTATATACATGTTAGTGGGAAGTGGCGGTATTCTTCCTTTTGCTTTTGCTTTGGGTTACTGAGTGTGTTTAAATGTGGTGTTGAGTTGTGTTTCCGGTTAGTAGTTTTCCGCTGATTAGTTAAGTTTATCATAGGGGGTATACTGTGGAGTTGCCTGTAGAATGTGTTTTGTGCTGGTTTCTTTTGGGTTTTTTTCTCATCAATTAAATACAATCATGCAGCTAAATGTTATCATCAACTAAGCAACCCACATAGTCATTGTCATGTACTTGTATCAATAAAAGTTATTTTGGGAGCTGAGAAATAGAGAAATTATAGAGAATTATATAGAAAATTTTATTTTCTTGCTATTAAGTGTGGTCTCATAAACAGACTTTCAAAGACCTTTCCAGGCAGTGTGCTGTCCAGTGTTGTCTCTTTAGGTGAGACGCAGACAGGCTGATTTGGGTTATAAAGCTTTGATGTTCTGGGAACACTTATAGTTAATATCTTGATAAAGAAAGTTCCCCCTGGCTAAAAGTGTGGTCCTCACAAGAGTGTTGACCACACATCCAACATGTCTTCTCTCCAGTGTTAGGCAGGCAGTATTGGGTTTATATGACTTCAATATTCTGAGGGCGCTTATAGCTAATAATTTTGTATTAATACAAGCAGGACAAGAAATCTTTGCATTTCTGTCCCTCCTTTTCATGTGACACATGCTATAGGTGATCATTCTACCTAGACAATATCCCCCATGCAATGGTTTTCCAGAGAGAACCTGTTTGACAGCAGCAGTGCCACAGGAATCAATACCCATACACACATTCTTGCACTTTCTGTTTTGCCTCAAGTACTGACAGAGTTGCCAGCTACATTCTTGACATGAAAATATTTATACTGCAATATGTCAGAAAAAGTTTATCACAGGCAGTACAAATGCGTATTCAATAGCAAAAGGTCAGTAGGAAACTTTGCTTAAGAATGTTGCTAGAAGGATTGAGCAGGGACTTGATTAAATATTGGGATAAGGTTTAATCTCTGCTATTTTGGCTGAGATCTGGAGTGTATGGGTCTCAGGAAACATAATTCCATGAGTCTTTCTCTAATACACATCATCAGGGTCTACTATTGCAGCTTGGCATAGAGTGGGAAATCAGGATATTTGTTGTGGGGTTTGAGTTTTGTTTATTTACCTGATTAGCAAACTATCTGAGGCTGTTGTTAGGGAATAAAGAAACACATAGGTGTGGGTCTAGAGTAAAGAAAATAATTCCAGTTAGTCGTAAGTGAAAATGTAAAGGGGAGCTAGAAGGCTAATGCGTACTCATAATCTGACAGAACTGCTGCTTTCATTTCTTTCTGCTGATATTCAGCTTGAAGCAGGAGGTACTTCAAACAGTATCTTTATGCATTTATCCCAGAGAGATAAAAGGAAAGATTGTATTAAAAATTCAGAAACTGCAATTTGGAACTGAACCTCCTCATTTAAAAGTAGTAAGAAGTGCTACCCAGGACAAAAGTGGGTGTCATGAATAGTTCAACTATGTGTGGTTACACATGAGTGTGTCCTGGGAGGTCAGGTCAGGTAAGCCAGCTTGCCTCTAGCCTAGCTAGAGCTGGATTAAATGTGAACATTAGAGGGATGGATGAAAGAAGCATTAGTTGGACTAACTTTATGTATGAGAAAAACCACTTAATTTCCTCATTAAAAAGGTGTATCACTGCTTCTCCAAATATTATTACTTTATCATAATCTTTTCTAAATTTACAGAAAAGTTTTGGAGCAACTTCTTTTTTTACAAAGATATTAATGCTGTTTTGCATAGCAGTTTGCAAAAGTGCCTGTTTATAGGCAATGCCTTCACAATGAATATTGCTAGAAATCTCATCACTAGCCTGTCATTGAGACCATATGTTGAAGACAACAGCGTTGTGTTTAAAATGCTCATCTTTCTCTGTAAAATAAGTGTTTCTATAAAATACAGTATGACTACTACAGCCAGCTCTGGCAGCTAATGTAGTATATGGCAGCTTAAAGCCTGGAAAAAGCATATATATGACATGATGGGGTGGTAACTTATGAATGAAAATGCTAAAGGTCAAGGTAAGGCTTGTCTGATTTTTTTTCTCCCTCGTTTCCTGTAACATCTCCTGCATTCCCTCTATCTTTCCCTAGCATAAATATTTTGATCTTCAATACTAACCTTCATCCTCGTTTTGAAAACACACTGTTAGTGATTACTATTTTAGACTGCAAGGATTATCACACTCTATAACTCATTTGTTGATATTAGGTCTCCTGGAAAATCTCTTAGCAATTTTTCTTTTACATAACACAAGAAACATAAGAATGGATGACCTTTAAGCTTCTTGTTCTCCAAGCAATGAGCCTATGACAGAGACCAGTCTGACTCAGGAGATGACTTGCATTTGAGTCATCTTTCTGTTCTCTCACAGTTGTTTGGCAAGTGACTATCTTTGGCTACTGGCTGTCTTGGAATTTTTGCTAGTCTGCACTGCTTATAACAGACTCGCACTATGTATTGGTACAGTCAGTTTTAATACACTAAAGTTGGTGTGCAATGGGCTTTGCAGTGAATGGATAAAGCATTTTACATTAAATACTAAAATGACTGACACATGTTGAAGTTACTGATAATTTAAGCAGACTTAGAAACTTCCAATTTGTAGCTGAGATGGTTTGCTAAAGCTAGAAAATGCAGTGCAACTCCTACATGCTTCTCCAAACCAAAAAATAAATTATTTAATTAATTCTATTTTTGTGGATGTTATTTTGTATTGCTCAGAATATGCAGCAATCATGTGAGAAAAAGCAGGTCTCACCTCTGTCTGCCATCACATTTTCCAAACCCATCACCTCTAAGAATTTTGTGCTAAATGTGGTCACCTCCTGTACCTCCAGGATACCATGGAGGCATATGGGTCGGCTTTGCCTCTTTGTAGGCATCTGTATCATATGTCCTTCCTTGGATTTCTGACATCTATGGCACCCTGGTGCTAGAGTTGACCAGAAAAAAAGGAGGGAGAAAGGCCCTCTCTCAGTTCTTCTGGCATACACATTGTTAAATTCCCTTCAGAATGCAAATTAGCTAAGGAAAGGTGTTATCTGAGCATCCAAAGTGTTATTGGTTTATTAACAGGGGGAAACCAGGAAGAGTTAGAGATCACAGAACAATGAAATATGGATATGAGAAATCACCCTCTGTATTCAACTTGACATCTATTCCACACGTTCATTACCAGCCTGACTCCTGTATGATCTGAGACTACTCCATTTCTCTCCTCACACATTTCCACAAACACCATAAAGCCTTCTCTGCTACCTTCTTCTCTGCTTTTGCCCAGAGACTTTTATGTGCAAATTATTTTATTCTGAAAACAGTCCTGTACATCATTTGAGAATTTTCAGAAGGTACTGTCACATATATTCTTGTTCCCAGCCAGAATAACATCTTCTGATTGAAGTAGAACATGATAAATTTCAGGGTGAAATCCCCACTCAGCTGCATGGCAAATGACATTTACTTCAAGGGTCACATGGCTGCATCTACACTAAACAACAGACTGCCTGTGGTATGTGTGGCAGCCTTCATTTCATCCTTATTCAGATCAAATCCAAGGGAAAACTGGGTCTCTTGTAACCTTTCTTTTGCCTTGATAAGAGATGAAGATATGTGCAAGCTACTTAGGCAGGTCCTGGGGCTTGGAAGGGTTGCACAAGTCTTGTGTTTTAGAAAACATTTAAACTGAATGACCTTATTGTATTATACACAAAATCTGCTATGTTTGTAATATATCTGGCTAATACTCCCATTTCCTCCAGGACCATAGCACAGTAGATACATCCTGTGACTTAGAACATTTAAAGACACATTTACTGATTAAAATGCTGGAATTCTGTCTTCTTATTTAGACAAATAAAGATCTAAATTTTTATATAAGTTTACATACATGTGATATCCAGAAAAAAGCTTTGCTGCATACTTACTCTTGTGTTATTTCTTTCAGCTTTTAGTTCTGAAATTTCCTCCTCTTTCTCAAGCAGCTGTTCCCTGCATGCATTTAATTCTTTTGTCAGTGCAGCAAATTCCTGTAGAAAAAAATTATACATGAAGTTACTCAACATGTAAGTACTAGAATAATCCATATGCATTCTAGAGTTTGAGGATTACAGTAATATTTAGAAATCATCAACACAAACTAAGATAGCACATGTAAGCTTCAGCATCTACCAAAACCATTTCAAGTCAAGACATATCTAATAAAAGGCAACTACTGATTTAAGTTTAGAAACAAAAGAAGGTTCAAGATGGTGGCAACATCACCCATATATAAGCTACAAGAACCACACCAGAAAAAGAACAAAATAGGCCAATTTCATAGCAACAGAGACACCGCATTTCACACATAATGAGGTTCAACTCAACATACCCTCTTAGCAACAGTTCCTGCCTCTCTGTAAAGCAGCCTTTGCAATATGGCATGGGAGAAAAAAGTTAAGGTATTCACTGATAAAAATCTATCTAATATCTGATCAATATAAGTAACACATGTGTTGTGAAAAAATACTGTACTTGATTTTGAATTTAACTATTAAGATGCCTTTAGGCATTATACTGAAAGGCTGTGATGATTCAGAACAATTTGTTTGTTAGAATGTTTCCTATGAATCAGCAACTTAAAATGAAACTGGATTTGAAGTTGCTTCCAATGTGAAGTTCTTTATATGAAACCAATAAATATTCTGAAAAACACATCTTTCAGTTGTCCAAATTTCTTTTAAAATGTTTTGATGTTACCGTTGATGTACTCTTTAACAATGCACATAAATTTTTGTCTATACAAAGTGCAGTCGTAGAGTTATCATTAATTTCAGTAATGAAAAGGTTTCACTCCATATGTGTCTATTTTTGACAGGCACAAGATTTATTGAACTGTAGTGGTTAAATTTATCCTTTACAGCAAAAGGATGCTACATGTCTCATGAAAAGGGCAAGGTAAAGGATGAAAAGCCTTTAAAATTTGTGAATGTCTTTTAAAAAAAGGATGTCTTGATGAACAACATTGCTGCTTAACAGACATATACAAATTTTAAACAGAATTAATTTTAGTTTGACCGAAACAGCAAGTGCTTAAGAACACCCACCAGCCCACAAGCACAGAGTTAAACTGCCCTGCAAAAGAAAGCACTTTAAGAAAAAACATGTCCAGGTGGTTTATCTTATCAGCGAGTAGGATGAAGCTAAGACTAAATCTACTTATTTAAGACAAAAGCTAGCGATGATCTCAAAAGAGCTTGGTTTGCTGCTTCCGCTCAAGCTGCAGAAACCAGCTTTTATCCGAATTAAAGAGCTGTTCAAAAGAAGTTTGGTGGGCATTTGTAGGCTCATTCTGTTTCAGTCAAGTTTCTGAACAGTTAATGATATATGGTCTTATATATTAAAAAATATTCAAACAAATTTCAAGTGATATTCTGACAACATGTAATTAAGGGTGCATTTGTTTTTCAGTTTTCAGCAGCTGGAACTGGATTCACAGTAAACCTCCAAGCAAATTGCATAGTAAGAAAGAAAGTGTTATTCTGATATCCTCAATGGATTTTGGTTTAGATACCAGCTATTGATCACATGAAGCATAATGTGACCTTTTGTGTCATACTTCCTAATCAGTATTTGCTTTTTACATCCTACTGGTCAGGTACATTTAAGGCTACACAGTATACTTTGATGTTAAAGCCCTTAGCTTAGCTGTTAGAATGAGATTTAAATTGTAAAACTCCTCCTTCAGTTTTCAAAAGTATCCTTAAAACTTGTAACTGTAGGTCTAAATCTAGGATTCAGAAACTGCCAGTCCAGCAGTGTTATTTTGTACAGAATTTTGTATATAAAACTCCTGTCCTTAAGGTTATAAGTAATATTAGATACTGAATAAAAATACCATATTTAACAGAAAGCAAATGATCTCAAGTCAGATTGCATCAGAATTTTGAAGTACAAAACCACACATACTCCTCTATAGTGCTAAAGGCTGGAACTGTTGTTACTAATTTACATATAATTTATATATATGGATAAGTGTCTACAATACTTTCACAGTCTCACAGAATAAACTTAATCTATGTACTATGTTGTTGCTATTTATGTTTTCTCATTTCTTTGTATTGTTTCAGCTGGAATTAAAATAGACATTTTGGCATATGCTTGGGCATCCGGATGGGTGACAGGTGGTAGAAAGGATAATATCATCTGGTGACTTACAATTTGAGTTCCAAACTACAGTAAGGCAAAGCAGTCTGATAACATGCTTTTGTTGTTTTCCTTGAAAACAGAAAAATATACAAGTTTACCAAATGGTACATCTTTACTATGACAAGGCAAGCCTGCTCCCAGCAGTACAGTTCCTAATGCTTTAGTCAATATAATATCAAATAATTAAGGAATGAAGTTCCTACTAGTTTGCTGAGCAGCATGAAGTTTATTGTTAGGGATATTCTTTTGGTCATCAGCATAAGTTTTAACTTTGTTGAAAGCAAACAATTACTCAGAGTCCCTTGCCTATTACAACATCGTATCAGCCTCGAAATACCTTCAGCTTAGATTAATAATACCTGGGCTACCTGTGTCCAGTGTTTTAGACCTCCTTGAGTCACTAACCTGGCTCCTTCAAGTCTTTTAATTAATGAGTTGCTTCTGCTCTCTGAAATTTCTGTGCTTTGACATATCTGCAGTACCAGCATTTACAACAAGCAGTCACCTCTTCATATGTCTGGAGCTCAAGTGGCTAACTTCAACTGAAGCACTACAGCCTGCTCAGTCATCAAGAGCTTTGAATACTCTGAATTAAATAATGACAGAAAGAGGGCTTTATTTCTTGTATTTATATCATAAGCCTTTTACAGGGAAAGTCTACAAGAAAAATTGAGTTTGCTCTAGAGCTTTACAAATTATTATTTCTGTCACACTTGGTTTGATGAATTAATAACTAGGATAACACCTTACAACTTTTTTTTAAACTAATGCTTCAAAAACACACACAAAACTTATTTTAAATACACCCTTTTTATCGAAGCTATCCCTGAGATTTGACCAGCACTCAAGGAAACGTTTTTCCCACAGTTTCTACACAAAGCATTTTTTTTTAACCATGACATACAGTTATGTAATAAATAATGTGATGATAATGACCTCTGCTCATGCATTTCCCTCCTATATATACAGGGATCAAGGGAATACAGTCATCTGGATTTACTGCTTGCAGCAGAAATCTTGCACGGTCAGTGACCACGACAGTCAGTCATACTTTGGGAGCCCTGAAGGTAACATCTGTTGCATAACTAATACAGTTTGACAGGCACAACTGCACTCTTAAAGCTTATATAGAAGTTGTATGGCTATAAAGCTAATTAAGAACTGAAATTAATTAAAACTTTATGGAAATTATTCAGTTCATTGCATTATTTTTGTAGTATACCATGAAATCAAGATGTTAACAGGTTTTGGTTTTTTTTCATGATAAACAACCAGATAAAGACCATTGCTTGTACCACCTGAGTAAAAATAACCTCACAGCCTATCTTACCTGCTGTTACTCTTTTAATACTTGGGCTATGATGCTAAGACTTGAAAACCAATTCAACAGAAATTTGTAGCCACTGAAAGCACCACTAGGCTTTACAAATAAATAAAAGTCAAGGACTTTCCCTGGTAAAGCAGCTGAAATACAGTTGGAGCAGAGGCTGGAGGGTGCCTGGGAGAGAGGGATGCCACTGGGATAGGAAGGTTGGCAGAGTTGCCAGATGTGCTGGCAGCAGGACTGGGCAGGGGAGGCATACTACAGCTCTCCTGCCAATAATTTTTTGCCTCTAGGGAACGGCTCAAGAAATGCTGCTTTCCTTGCTTGTTCCCAAGAAAGGCCTGCAAGGTTTATTTTTTTATGACCAAAAATGCATAAACCAGATATAACTAGTCTCCAAGCTGAAAGTATGCCACAGAAATGATGAGATCTCATAGCTGTGATAGCTGTTCAGTTTATAATGCAGTCCACATAGAGCTGAAATGAAAATACTTTCTCCTCGTCCCCAGGAAAAAAATACTGAAATAAAGCAGCAATTTTGTAATATTAGTAAAAAAATAAATTGAAGATCCATAAAATTCAATTTCAGAGACACTGAGGAGATTCAGCTTAAAATCTCGTCCTCTGGATTTTCCATGTTTGAACCACTGTTAATTTCAGGAATGAATGAGTGAACTAATCTCTGCAGATAAAAAGAATTGTAGGGTTTTATAATTCTCATTTTACATTCAGCATAAGTTATGTCAACAGATTTGCTTTCCTACAAGTTTAGATGTAATTCATTTATAGGAAATCAGTATGTACTACAATTCCCTCAGAGTTCTAACCTCTAATTTATTTTCATCCAATCCAATTGGTAGAAATTCTCCACACCTTTGAAATGACCAAGTATTTATTTTAGTAATTTTGCCAGCACATAGACTTCATCCTTGCTGACTCTCATTAAAAAGACATGACACTTAAAAATTCTGATTGTGATTCATTATTTATCAACTTTCTACACAGGAGACATAATAGTATTCCTTGATTCTAAACTAGATTGAATGCAAGATTTGACTCATCCCTGGAAGTGTCCAAGGCCAGGTTGGATGGGGCTCTGAGCACCCTGGTCTAGTGCAAGGCATCCTGCCATTAGTGGGGGGTTTGGAACTAGATGATCTTTAATGTTCCTTCTAACCCAGGCCATTCTATGATTTAGACACAGATTTTTCGTGTCAGTTGTCTGAAATGTTCATAGTTACATCACTGCTCAAAATGAGAGTTCATTTGCATACAAGTTTTGCTTGGAAAACACATCCCTGAAATACTACATTCTAACAGGACCCTGGCAAAAAACCCCAGAAATCTGGATTTCAGGACTAAAATTTTGGTCTCTTGATACATAAAAAAAACTTTCAAAATTGTAGAGCAGTTAATCTCTTAAAAAGTATCAGAGTAGTTTGCTGTTTGCATAGAGTGTTTTCTGTACTTTTCCACAAATAAATGTAAGCAAAATTGATTTAATCTCTCTTTTACACATTTTCAATGCACTAGACTAAAGTTTTACCATCCCTCTATGAAAACTTGACACCAATAGTATGTTATACAATAAAAATATGATGTGGGTTGGCCACATCCTGTTGAAGTACTGTAGCTCTAATATGAACTGAGTGTTTCTTTGACTCGTACCATGTTTGCACAGACAGAGAATAAGGTGCTTTTCCTCAGGTGTCATCTCTCTTACAGAGAGTGGCTCTTACACTGGTTCTTCCAGAGCAACTAACTGTGCTTCAAACTAGCAAGGAACTACTGAGACTGATTTGGGCTGCTTAGTGCTCTGTAAGACATCTAAAATGTGGGAAGTGTGGTTAAGAGTCACAATGTTACAGTTCCATTAATTCACAAAGAAAGAAGACTTGCACTGTGGGAGGTATAGACTGGATATTAGGAACCAGGCTAAGCAGGGACATGGTGGAATCACTAGTGTTCAAAAAATGTTTGGATGAGGCACTTAGGGACATGGTTTAGTGGTAGACTTAGCAGTGCTGGGTTAACAACTGGACTTGATTATTTCAGAGGTCTTTTCCAACCTTAGCTACTCTATGATTATAAGAACATGAGATTTCTATTACGTAAGAAAGAGAACTAACTCAGTAACAGAGTGGACCTGTGACTTTTTAATTTTTTATTTTTTTTTAGAAATGTGGACACTGATGGAAATTTTGAAATACATAAGACATTTACCTACACAGAAATACACAGTCAATGCTCCTTGAAAGAAAGAAAACAGTTTTCAGAGGTTCATAACCCATGTTAACATCTGCAAGAAATGCATGCACTGAACATAAAATTGGACAAATGGAGAACCGTGACATAGCTTTCCATCAAGAAGGAATTCCTTCCTTAAATACTCACTCAAACCTACATGAGATTTTGAACTGAATCTTGCAAATATTTACTTATTCAATCATCCCCTTTTGAGTAGAAGAAATCATCTCAAGCTAGTGTAGTCTCTGTGCATGGCCTGCTACTGTGAATGAATAATTTGCCATCATGACTGTGGTTCCAGGGTAAGAGAGATACAACTGCTTTTTTAAGCAAAAGAAAATCCCTTGAATACTCTTTCAGTACCTTAAAAAAACCCAAAACAAACCCCCAAAAAACTTGTTTCTATAAAAGATAAAAAATAATAATAATAGAGAACTGAGGATTATACTCAATAAAAGTCATATATCTCATTAAGGTCATTCAAATATATTGAATGGATATACATATTTTGGTGTAGCTTTAAGCAAATCTATTTACATGTTAGTTGATGTGACAGTCTTTCAAGATAAATTTAAAGATAATGGGAAGAAGAAACCACTGTCAGGACCTATGGTGTAATCTGCCCAATTTTGCTGCTAGAGTACATGCTTGCCATATAAAGATTAATTCCCCCAGATTTTTTAAGTCAAAGTGAATCTCCATAGCAACATGAGTATAATGACGATGGCTCAGCTTCTGACAATGACCTTCTCACACAGTATTACTTCAGGAATAAATCTGACACTACACACAGAAGACATAGGCACAAATCTGCCATGATAGTTTTCACTTGAAAGTAGGGCAATAATAACATGAATATAATTTATGTGGGTTTTGCAGTATAACCACAGGCAATGACCCATGTATAACTCTCTAATCAGTGCCAAATAGCCAAACACAAACCTCTGTTCCATTACTTCCCCAAATCAGCTTGAAAAATTCTCATGCAAAAATGGAAATTTTACATGACATCAGTTAAAAAGTGCCCAGTTGACATTCCTGGTTTTATCACAGTTGATTTTTTTTTAATGGAAAACATCTGAATAAAGTATGTAACTGGCTGATCAATATTTTCCCACTTCCTCTGTTTAAGTAATTTAGATTTGGTGCTCTGTATTATCTGTTGTGTAGTGATCACTAAAATTCATTCTCCATTAAAACACTAATAATAAATTAGAAGAACAAATAAAAAAGACATGATAGAATCAGAAACCGAATTCTCTTTATCTAAAATTTCTTGTGCTCTGTGAGTATCTGCACATTATGAGATGTGAGTTCACAAAAGCTTAAAAAAGGACAAGGAAGTAGATGATAAAAAACATAAAAATTCAACATTATTTATTTGTCATCCCTAGTATCAAGCAATAAAGCTTAAGACTCCAAAAGGGCTTGACAGCCTTCATCCATTCTAAAAAAATGAAAATTTAAAACTCTATAAAAATATAGCCTACTTTTTTTATGACTATAATGTAGCCAATCCAGTTATACAAAACTAGAATCACTCTCATATTTATGAACAAGAATGAACTCAGTCTCTTGTTTTCACCCTTAATAAAAGGCAGATGGAAAATTTAAAGATCTCTCTTTTTTTTTCAGATCATATAAACTAGGTTCAGTTTGGGATAGATATCACAGTGAATGACAGTAACATGTTCTGCTACTTTGAAAATAGCACTATTTGTATCTTTAGAGCTTTGCTCCTGACTGATGGGAACACTGAGGCACAGAGGATCTACAATCCAATTAAACATCTGTCATATCATTACTGAAAAGGAATGGGATAAAACATCACTCATATAAACATCTGGAAACATAATAAAGCAGAATTTGTAATTCAGGTGACTTTTAAACAGCTCATAATGTTATATACAATGTGGGATGAAACTGCAGACTGGCTCACAATGTGTATTAATTAGTCCTATTCAGAACATCTTACTATATACACTGGACTGTATTTTGTAGAAGTGTTACTCGTGAAACACTGTAGCAGCACACTTTTCAGAACTGGGATGAAAGTGTTGTTAGTTGGGGTTGTAGCGATTTTTATTTCCAATCATGCTACTGAAGTACAGAAGTGAGTTAGCTACATAATAAAGGAAATTACATCACCAAGTTTTTATCCATTTAATAATTAATGCCTTTGTTTCACAGATATTCATATTTACTTTTTATAAAAGTATCCAGATAATTTGCAGATACAGTTATGTGACAAACTAGAATATATTATTATTTCCAAGTGTATTATTATTTCCAAGACTTTTTTAACAGATATTTCTACTAGTACGCCTTGATTGATCAAATATTGTACTGCATCAGGACTGATGACAATTTACTCCTCCACATTTAGAAATTCATCTTTCAATAAATAGAAAGAGAAAAATATGCTCTCAAATGACAGACTGACTAATTTTCAAAACAATTTTAAGGAAAATGGGATTGATTTTATTTCAATTAATCAGTTATAGATTTTCCCTCATATTTAAATATTAAAATATGTGAAATGGTCACAGAGCAGTATCAGAAGCGCAGAACAAATTCCTGCATTGAATTACGACACCACAACCTCCCATTGCCAGCAGACAGTGTTATTTTATGCTTATCACCCTACTCCCTCCCCCCCCCCT
>VWZD01007602.1:36757-61137 GCA_013396695.1 Sakesphorus luctuosus | reverse complement strand
CCCCCTCCCCCCCCCCCCCCCCCCCCCCCCCTCCCCCCCTCAAATTAAAATAAACACAAATTTAGAAAGAGAATAAGCCTGGACAATATGCAAATTATCAAAGTGCTTTACAGACTGTACAACAGATTCAGCAGATCAATGCATACATATAACTCTCATTATAAGGCAGATTGAGGTCAGTACATGGCCCTAAGAAAAAACCTAAAATAAATCCTGACAAAGAGGGTGTATGAAGGGTGGACTATAAGAAGCATCATATACTTACCAGTGAACAGAATAGGTCTAGTATTATAATGTTAAATAAGGAATGCACAGCTTATTTTTGTGCCAATTCCAGCCTACTGGTGTAGTTGATTTTTAGCATCCCTGACTCACTTTTCAAACTCTTTACTTCTCTAGCTTCGATTTGCTTATCCACTCAGCAACTTGTTGTTTTCCTCCAGGCAAACTTGACAAAATACAGGGTGACTTTCCTTCTCCTTCATTTTGTGTAACTGTCCTGACACTTGTCTCCTCTTCTTCCTCAGCATTGTCTCTGGGTAAATTTTATCCAGGATCACACATTCAGTTGTTAATAATAAGTCAACAAGTCTGCCATTCTGATTTAGAATACACCCTTCCTTCCACAGAAAAATATTTTATCCCTTTCAGAATTTGATGCTAAAGAGCAGAAATGAAATAATTTAATATTTTAAATATAATTTAAAATAATATTTTTGGCCAGATTTTTTCTGTTCTCCAGTTTCCCACTTTTTTCATGAATTTACTCAATGTAAAACTACAGAAAAGGAGAAGGGCAAACAAAATGCAAACATGCTTAATTCTGTTATTTTGAATAATCCCCAAACTTGGCAATATTAATCATACTGGACTCTTAACAAAAAATCATCAAGTTTTCCTTCTTTTTATTTGAAAAAGATTTGTGCAGAATCTAGTCTACTAACTGACTTGATTAACCAGCTGTTCTCTTCACATAAACTGCATCTGATCATTTTCCTGCAAGATTAATTGCTAACTTATCCTTCAGTATGCAAATATTAAAATATTAGATTTTCAATATCCAAGCTTGTCACCCAAAGACAGCAAGGAGGATAAACATATTTTTAAATGTGATTGATCCATCATGGCTACATATATCTCTTTTGGGTTGAAAGGAACTGCACTTTGAATTCCTTTTTTTTTTTTTCTATATAGGGCTTCTATAAAGGCAACTAGGAAAGCCACCTCTTCTACCCTGTATATCACTGTTGCTGGTCTGACCTGTCCCAGCAGAACTAAAGCTTTAGTGAAAGAAGTCAGTAAAATTCCCAAATAAAACTTGTGATCAGGAATCACTTTACAATCGGTAACACTGGTGGCAATCATCTCGCTACCCCACTTGCTCCTCATAAAAATGGTGGGAATAAATATAAAGTGGCAGTAATTATCCCGTTGTTCCACATGCTAGTGTTGAACTGTAGCAATTTGTTTCTTGGGGAAGACAGGACGAAAGTCCAGAGTCACAACAAGGTTAAATTGCAGCCAAAGTAGTTCCGGGCAGCATTAGGAAAACCCTCTAAGAATAATGAAACAACAAACCTGGCTGTGCAGGAATTGTGTAGAGACAGTCTTTCAGTGACAATTGAGATTACTGTTTATGAGGGTTTATGGTCTTGTTTCACAGAATGAAGGTGGAATAAATAACATTTGGAAAATATTCCCATTTTTTGCGTCCATGACAATGAATCCATATATACAGTTTCACGGCTGTGAATTCCACTTTACTCTTTATTTGCGGATCCTTTAACTTAGATGACTACAGTACATATTGAATTCTATGATGATACTGCATTTACACATCGTACTATCTTGATGTGTCTGCTGTAGATAATTTAAACCATGGATTTCACTAACTTGCTTTCTGTTTGATAACTGAAAACATGTGACTTTTTCTTCATATGTTGACTTGTTCTCTTTCCAGTTAGTCCACACAGTTATTTAATATCCACAAAGTACAAATATTTATCTCACCAAGGAATCCCAATTTTCCTCTTTCCAGCAATCTAATAGAACATTTGGTGCTTTTTTTTTTTACAATATTAGTAACATTAGAATTTTCTCAAACCTTGTTTTATGTACTGTGATTTTTAGCAGCAATCTGTCATTTTGTCTACACTATTGTTATGAAATTCAAAAACTTGAGTGGAGAAAACAAGATAATTAGTTGCAGATGTTCTTCATCAGTAAATATGATGAATTGGTAATTACTGACATAGACTTTGTCTTGAGGAAAAATACACAATGTAGTTACAGATGGCAAGAACACCAAATTAAGAAATGGCATATTCTATGGAAATCACACAAGCAACAACAATCTGACTAACATCTGTGCCTCACATATTGAAAATAAAGACTAATAAAATATCCTAAAATGATGTTAACATTCAGATATTTGCACTTAAAAAAAACAACAACAACAAAACAAAACTACAGAATAATTGATGAAAAACACTTTGAGGTTTTTGAATTCTGAAAATGTAGAGAGTAAACCTCTCACTGAGGAAAGAAGTTGATAAACACCAGTAGTTAAAGTATTTTTTATCATAAAGGATTTTGTTTATAATGAATCAGCAAAATCAATAGAGTCTTTCTGATTTCAGAAAAACAGGACACTAAATGATAAATATTAATGAAAGGATATTTTCACTGATGTTTAATAATGTGTTGAATTCAGGAAAGGAGAAAAAAATATAAATTACATTTTCTATACACAGCATACTCCTGGGTATGAGTGGTAGTCCCACATATAAGAAAAATACTGCTAAGCAAGAGCTCTGTAGTACTCCAGTGACTGTGATCAATAAATAATACATTTACACCAAAATACAGCCTCATTAGCTATCAAATTTTTAGCGGCCCACAGAATAGGTCGTCCAGAGGCTGATTCTGCTCAGAACCCAGGCAATTCATGCACCTTTGTCCACATTATGTTATTTAGTCCTTAATCATGTGGGTAGTGCCTGTGCAATACTGGAGAACAGCATTATTACCAGAAGGATACTTCTAAGAAGTGGTGAGTTATCTGTTCGGATCACAAATGCATGCACATCCTTGAGTTTTGTTGCATGTTTTGCCAGACCTAGCCACATATGTGTATGATCACCTCACATAAATATTACACAATATATGAATGACAAGAAAGTTTTGGTCATTTTTCATATAACTTGGATGACTCCACCTAACATTATCCATGTTTCTCCATAAAATGCAAAATTCTGAAATCAACACAGACATTTATTTACTTTTAAAGTTCCATTTAAAATAATTACAAGGCTGTGTCAGAGGAAGGTTTGCTACCTGATCTTCACACACATACTTCAGAAACAGCTGGGCTTGTTTGAAGTGCAATTACCACTTTGAAAATTAAATCAAATTTGCTAATCTGGGTATAGTGCTCTAAATGAAAGTTACACTTCAAACAACACTAATTGCCTTTGAGATGCTGCAGAGCTCCTGTTTCTGTTTGAAGTTCATTATCCTACTACATTACTACCAAGTCAATGTTACATCTGTCCCCTTTTACTGCATTGTGTTAGTTATCTACTGACAGCTAAATAAACACACATGATAATGTTCAAGACATAGTATATTAGACTGCTTTGAGGTCTTTTGTTCAGGAAAGCTCAGTTTAGGATTACAGTTACCGCCACAAGATATGACAAGATGTGAATTATCTTTCTAAGGCAGTGTTCTAGTGAAATATGTGCTCATTCACAGGTACACCCACAGAGATTATTAAATATTTTTACCAGATATGTTTAAATCCCATACACAGCCAGACTTAGACTATAACTTAGTCTTTTTTATCACTCTGCATTTGCAGGAGTTAATGTCAAGAGAAATACAAAATGTGATTTTAATAATACTGATTCTCAGAAACTCTGGTGTATTTGCAACAAACAATCCATACCTATATTATGCCTCACCTGTGAAATAGAATACATATAGCCTCATTCTTACTGCCCCTATAATACATCTGTCAGATCCACTGCACAGTAGTACTTCACAAACTTCCTGCATTTTACTGTATAATAATATTTTTTTTGATTTCTATTTCCCCAATATGTTCTCACTCCCAATATTCAGAATTTAAAAAAACCCCAAACAACAAACAAACAAAAAACCCAATCCAAACCAAATCAAAACCCAAACTAGCAACATATAAAAAGTGTATGTTAAATACATATTTTCCCCAGGTAGATTTATTTACAGCGTATTTCCAGAACCAAGACAATTATAAAAACAAGAAATAAACATGCAAACACAGGCAAACACCAGAAATTCAACAGCAGATGAACACTTGTTGCAGAGCATGATGATAAGTGCCAGCTGTTGAAATGCATTATTACTGTAACTTCATAAATATTTCCAGTTTTTTTGCATAACTATTCATTCCTATACAATATTGTCAAATCATATAATGTTCTATCTTTCCTAAACTGGCTGGTTATATTTCTTATGACAACCCCAAGGCAGCAACCACAATACATTACTAAGCATGTGCTAAAGCTTAGGGTACTGTAACAGTTTACAGTGCACCAAAACCCTACAGCTATAGTCTCCTTTTGCACTGATATTCCTCCTCCTGAAGCCTGCATATGCAAAGAAATCAAACCCAATCACAACAGTCGAAAAACTTTGAAGGATCCAGCTTCTAAAAAGTCAATCCCTAAACCAACACATCAATTCTTTGAAGCCAATCTATAACTGAAAATCATAGGAACTTAAAAAGCAAAATTTTTACTGTCGCTGAACAGACAACCAGTCAGAGTCCATGAACTTACAGGCAGCTCTCATCCAGCCAGTTTTTCCTCCGTTTCAAGCCAGGATGACTTACTCTGTCTGGTACCTTTCCCATTTCAGTAGCAGTGGAGGAAATTATGATGCCATAACATCACTCTAAGTGTCAGCACTTACAAATGAGATTGTTAGGTCTAAGTATCCTCAAAGTAGCCATGATGGTGGCTCTGTATTAAACTCTGTGCCTGCCCTGATTTCCTAGTTCAGCAAGCTGGGACCAGTTTATCACTGTGTGGGTGTGACCAAAGCTATGTATTCTACAAATCTCTATGTCTTTTCTCATGAACTGTTATCAATGGACCATTTGCAGCAGCTGCCCAGGGCACACCTGACCCCTCAGGTGTAAGCTGGGTGTGAAAGAAGCCTGTGAGATAACACCTGTGATAACTCCCCTCCATGAAGTTGTTAGCACCTCCACACCCAGCCTGAAGGGGCGTGTCTGCTAATGGGCCGTCAATAATTCCAAAAATACCCCATGACTCACAGAGTGAGATCACCAATTGTGGAACTCCCTGCCCTGGCGGAGGTACTGGGTGGTCCCACCTGAACCAGAGGGTATATAATCTTGGGGTTTGGGGACTTCAGGAACCATTTTGCCAGATCCAGAGGAGAAGCAGAACCTCAACAGGACTGCGACCATCACTCTCAACCAGGCTGCGACTGTCATCTGTACCAACAGGTTTTTCAACTCCTTTTACTTTGGATTTGGGGGAACCATGTGGGTCTCAGCACAGGGGCTAACAAACCCCATTGTGTTTGTGCTGAAGGGTTCTGGGTTTTGTGGGTTAAAATCAATTTCTCTTTGTGCCCTTGCATTTACTGTAATTTTTTTATTAAATTGTAACTCTGAAATCTCTTTCATGTTGGGCTTGTTTCTCCTGCTGTTTTACCTTTAAGCCAGCACACCTAATAAACTGATAAGCAATAGATAAAAGCAATTAACTTGCTCAAACATCTTTCTCTATCTGGTTTCCAAATGTTGCAAATGGGCAAAAGATGGAGGTAAATATGTAAATACTAAGGAAGTGTCTCTCCAATAGAACCGAAAGCAAATTAAAGTAAAAAAAGTAAAGGAACATCTCTTCAGTCACCAACTATTTGGCATCTCTAAGAAGAAAGAATGTCATCATGTGAGAAAGCTGAGAAAAAAGTGATCACTGTATCCAAGAGGATACTAGGATTCAGTTAGAAGCAAAACTTAATAGAGGACAGTCTTTTCAGTAGTAGTTTAAGGTTGGTGAGACTGAACAGTTATTTGATTGCATAAGTTACCAACAAAACTCTATGGTATTTGTGTTAAACATTTGCCTTTTAGGTCCTTAGTAAAAGGGAAACGTTTTTCATAAATGTAGAGAAGTATTCCAGGAGAAGTGGGACTTGGTACCTAGTTAAATACGGCTACAGTATTGCATCATACCACTCATAGGAAAATAAATGTCCTGGTCATAAACCCAGGATTTTTCAAAACAACGAGAATATAAATCCTGCATAAAATGATACCTCACTAGTTCTCCACTCTCTAGGGAATGTATGTGCTTTTCTACTTACAAAAAAAACCAGTGGAAGTTGGTTAAGTGTAGTGAAGAAGACTATTAATTACAGCAATCATACTATACTACACTTTGAAAACTTTGATTTAGAGATTCTGAAGCCCTAAAATCGGTGTAATGACAAAAAGGTAAATGTCTATTAATATATTTAGTATATAGGCATCATATATATGTATATCAATCTTGGATATATCTGTTTCAGGCAGACATTTAGCTTAGTACTTGCCAATTTATATTGTTTAACGAAGACTGTGAAAAGGAGAAATGGAAGAATCCCAGACACAAGAAACAAAGTAGAAGCTAACTCCAGTCTTGTTACAATCTGATGTCTGCATCCTGGCTGCCTGTAAAACACTGTCCCAGTTGCAGCCATGCAGCCCTCAACTCAGCCCACTTTCAGCTCTCTCAAAGGTACCACAGCTATCTCACAGCATGTCTGTAAACTATCTGGGAGTAAACTGGCAGGAAAAAGCCCTCCCTGGGTGCCAAACCACCTAACAGTTTGGAAAGGCAATAAATGTTTCAGTAAATTTGGGTAGAGCACCTTGTAGTGTCTTGACCAGCGGCTTGATGAACTAAAAGTCTGATTTTGTCCACCAAAAGGCTTGCTGCCTGCACTATATTTAACATACAATCTTTGCATTACTAAATGTCTTGAAGGTATCTATGCAGGTAGTCATCTATTTTAGCACTCCTGGAATGAGAGAAATTCAGTATACATAATAGAACTGAAGGAAACATCTTGCAGTACCTCTTTTGCTTCTCATCTTTTTTTTGCATCAGGAGATTTTCAACATTCTGTAAAGTTGTGTTTTATCTAACATTTCCATTTCCAGTTTTTCTTATTCAAAACTTTATTACCAATATTATGAGGAAGCTATTTTTTATTTCAAGTGAAATAACTATGCCTTATTTACTAAGAAAGCAATGTATTCTAAAGTGGGAGAGAGTAATTGGGTAGCTAAGAAAAGTACAGTTTCTTAAAATTTTTGAGTTATTTTTCAACAGCATTCAGTGGGGGAAAAAAGATTAAATTAATTAAAATACAGTGACAACATTTCAATGTTCATGCCCCCCTTTTAGACCTTTTCTGAAACACACAAAAAAAGAAACACCCCAAACCACAAAAAAACCTCAAGCGTAGCGCTGACATCAAAACACTTCCTCAGCCAGAAAATGTCAAGCACACCTTGCAAAAATACAGGGGATAAAAAAGCTATCCTTTTTTTCACTTTATATACATAGACAAGCAAACCTATAACTACTGAAATAGAAGTACTTGAAAATATCCTTGCCCTCTGATCATGTTGAGCTTTGCATGAAGTTTTACCTTCTGCTTTGCCTCAGGAAGCCAGTCAACCTGATTTGCATTTTTTATACAAATTATGTGGAGAGTTAAAAAATTGTATTTGCCTGTTATTTGGTGGCTTATGTACAATGGTATGAAGATATGTGCATGCAGTCGTAACCAGATCTTCAGATACACATCCTAGATTTTAAATACAAATGAAAAGTTTCATTTCTGTTAAGCTATTCCCTAACTCCTCTGTAATAATTGGGTAGTATTTCGTAGATATCTTTATAAAACATTTAAAATCAAATCTTTATTTTATCAGAGAATTAATGATGTAATAGAAGGAATTATTTATATGATTGACATCTTCTTCACCTTTCCTCTGTGAAGCATCATATATTTTTGTTTATCTATTGATGAAATTTCCATATTAGGACTTCTGTATACCTGAAGACTTGACCAAAAGGGTGAATTTTACAAACTTCAGCTTTGTTATCTGAATGTGGTCATCTGGACTTGTTAAGGAAAAGGGGAGAGATGCACATATAAATTGCTTAATGTTTTCTTTTTGATCTTCCAAGAATATTCGCTGTAATTTGTAATATTGCCAATTCTGTGTGATCGATCGATAAACTTCTGCAATGAAATAAAGCTCAGAGAAGACAGACAAGGATGATGAACCCAAGAAGCTCAGGAAAGAATTCTGGAAGTAGTCACAGCTATCATATAGAAAGCTGAGCTTACCTCAACACCGAGAGGACTAGTGCATGGCCTTTATTGTAGATAACTGGCTGTACAGTTGACGGTCATCTGGTTATGTAAATGGACTTCTCTAAAGCAATCAATAGAAAACATTATCTTCCTGAGCCAGGCAGATCAGCATGGGAGAGCTGTATATGTGGCTCAACTCAACAATTACAAATACTGTGCAAATAGCAAAAGTGATGCTGAAGAGATAAACAGCTTTGAGCTGACTTCAACCTATGTATTCCCTTCCAGCAACCAGGAATGCCCAGTGCCATAACAGCATATAGAGAATTGTAATGGGAATTGTGTTCATTATGTGATTTCAGTGCAGTTGCTATATTCTACTTGCATTTTGATTTCAGTATATTGCTCTATCCCTTTTCCAAATTAAAATGCCAGATAATGTCAAATGTCTTCAAACAAGTAAATTTGGTACTAGACATTAAACCTTCCCCATATGTAACATCTAAAAGAACCTGACTCCGGTATTCTGAAAACCCAGCAGTTGAAATTCAATAGTGCTCAGATTTCTTCACTTCTGTAGAAACTGATGATATTATATAGGCGTGAGTGGAGGATAGTAGTTTATGTTGTGGCTGTACTAAAATCACATGTCCATGGAACCACACTATGGAACTGGTGAGAGTTTCAAAGCATCTGAATAAAACTACTGCTGTGAGGGTGATGCTTAAGGATTTTAGTATATTTCATAGATTTTTGGGATTATGTAACTTACATGGATTCTCCTAGGTTGTTTGCATCTTAGGTGAGTTACTAAAGCTCTTTCTCACAGATTCGTGGGCTTTCTCATGTCCTGCCAAGGCCATGGTGTTTGTGAGAAACCACCTGTAGATAGTGTGAAGACAAAACACAAGAATAAAGCCTGGAGGCTCTGGAACTTCTCCAAGGGCCTGTTCTGAAGACGCCTATGGGTGGGGCACAGAGGGAAATAAGAATCATAGTTGGTTATAGATATCTCATATGTTAATTGTGGGAGAAATTATAAAAAAAATGACATCCCTGGTCACGGGTGTGCATGTCTGTATGCATGTGTGCATGGGTGCATGTCTGTGTGCAAGTGTGGGCCTATGCATGTGTGTGCACAGACCTCAGGTGTGCCCTTTGAAAGCTTTCAATAAAGGCATACCATCTATCTTTCTCCATTAATACTGTTCTTAAGTGTCTGTTTCCACAGGAATCAGGCTTTAGGCAACAAGGGACTGCAAAATGTTCCCAGAAGTCTCAACTGCATTGGCAAACCTCCTAGGAGTAACAACATATGAATGATTCAGACTCAAAACCCTTTTTGATGAACTGAACTGAATTTCTGTTGAGTTCAAATACACTTCTATAGTAGCAGTAATGTCATAAATGATTCCCCATAGCTTAAAACTACCAGGTGGCAACGTCTCTACCACCTACTGCACTATTTTCAATCCAGAAAAAAATTCAAACTGGGACCCAGATGAGAAATGTGCATCATCCATCACACTTTCCATCAGACCTGTTAATGTGGCAAGGCTAACTATGTTGGAAAGTTATCCCCTCACTGTGAATTTTGCTACACTAGATCCCAAGAATCCTACAATTTTAGGAACCTTGAATTCCAGTAAGTAATCTGCATATTGGAGATTCCTCCTCCAGGATGGAACTATCAATCTGTGTACCTGGAATTCCTCTATCCTGACTTTGGAGTCTGACTTCAGATGTCCATCTCGAAAATCAGTCAGGCTTAGAAGTCCAAACCAGTAAATATCTTTTGAAAGCAAAAGAACTAAACTATCAAAACTTGACCTAGAAAGCTGGCACTTTCATGTTAAGAAAGATACACCATCCCATCCATACAGAGCTTTGGAAAGTTTTGCCATGAGCAGTACAATACTTGGAAACACTTTCTCATTGAGTTCTAATATATTGAGTGTCATTTCTGGTTGATCCAAGTGAAAGTAATGTAACATTCCCTTCAGTTCTTATGCCATAACATTTCATGTGAACAACAAATTTATTTTGTATTAAATAATTTTTATAAATTTGCACTAGAAACCCTATCTCAATGCCTAGTATTTCATCCTACTGTGTGGTATGAAAGCAGAGAAAGATATGTTTCTTCTCAAAACAAACTTACAAGCTAAGTATAAAAAAACAGTCAGTAAATTGAGAGGGATGAGTCAAAGACAACATGACTGATAATTGGCTTCAGCTACATAAAGCATAATTTTCCTGATAAATCAACTGGAATGGGAAAAGACGGACATCACAGCCCCCTGGGTTGACAATAAAATAGCAGTCCCAGGGGAGAGCTCAATGATACACTTTCATACAGTAGAATCAAGAGCTTGTTGGATCTGTGTTCTGTATTGTGTGTGCTCTCCAACAGAGCTTTGATTTCTACCTCTTCCTTTGCAGAGCAACGTGGCCCGTGCTCAACTTTATGTCAAAATAACATTGTGAGTATGAACACAAGAAATACATTTCTCCTTTTCCTGATTACAAGTGAGGTTTTCTTTTCAGCAAAATAAAGCAGCATTGAAAAGTGCATTGAACTGCAAGCAGGAAAGCAGATGAACAAAATAATGGCAGAGACAGGAACAGTTACCGAAACTGATGGGAATTAAACTGAAATATGCAAAGAGTAGCACTATAAATAAATAAATAAAAACAATAAAAAACCCCAACCAACCAAAAAGCCAAACTCAAATGAATCCCAGAATAAGAAATTTAACAAGACAGAAGTAACCTCCAGATTTCAGTAATCTTCTACAATGGAATGGCACATAAATTAATTAAAAATATGTGTAATATTTAAGTAAAAGAATAGTATATTAAAATAGCAGAGAAGAATATAAGAAGAAATACATTATTGCAAGGCACATGGGCTTTCTGACTGCCATGAGAATTAGCCATGTCTGTTTGTGTTTATGGAGACCTGGGTAACTGCAGCACATTCTTCTATAGCGCACCAAGAGCTGCAAGTGGAAACTTGGTACATTTCTAGGGTAAGGGCAAAATCACATACTCTCACCAAACCTACATTAATTACACTTCTTCAGCCTTCAAAACAGGGTAACTACTGGTAAATTGCTCAGTATTGCTATCTCAATAAATAGATACCTCCATTGCTATCTCTGGCTCATGACAACTCCAAATCTAAACCTGGGAGTTGCTTGAGGTGAGAACTAGCTGTCCTGGGAATAAACTGTGCTGGGATCATTCTAAGAGTTTACAGCTACAGACGATCACCTCCAGTCACAGGGAACCTCCATGGTGTAGCAGTAGCTCAAGAGTCAGGACTCTCCTTCACTATTGCAATGATCCTGGAGACAGATTTAACAAAGACTAGGAGATTCCTGCATCCAAGGATAGATCAAGAAGAAGAAACTGTTCAGCACTTCCCTTCTCTTTGGTACTTTCCAGGATAAGCAGCTGTGTACAATGATGCCAGCTACAGAGGTGTCTGTCTCCACAGTCTGTAATTCCCAAGTTGGAGTGGGAGCTGTCCATGGCAGAATAAAAGATAGGCAGAAGAAATAAAAAACTAATCTACAGATGGCTGTTGTAACAACTGGTTGATATTTAAGACTCAAGTTGTCCTGCAGCAGCTTCCAGTTCCTTGCTTCCTGACTGTGCTAGGAATTCCTCAGTGTTTGCCATAGCATTGCAGCTTCATTTTCCTTCCTCATCCCGATCTTGGGCCAATGCTTGAGTTCAGGCCAAATAAATTCATTTATACAATCAGAACAACCTTACCTTCTCTATTTATGGCTGGCGAGAGCATGATATCACAAGCTGTGACAGAGACAGTCTAAAGACCACATCTTTAGGTTCATCTCTAAAGTGAAGAATAAAAGCAGTTTGGTAGAAGCCAGATCTTCATAAAAGTGTAATTTTCCATAGGACTCTGTATAAACCTTTACTGTTCTTTAGACATACTGTTAAATAAACAGCCACAAAAATATCATAATTTCTGTCATTTGAGAATATAATATTTCAAGGGAGACCAAAAAAGGAGAGAAAGGCATGCCTTCTGGGATACCTTTGGAGGATTTTGAACTAGCTTAAAAATAAAATTCCTACATTTCTAGTTACTTAAAAGGAATTATGTCACAAGATAGTTCCTAAAAACTTGTCTCCTTACCCTGAAAGGCATATTTTCTTTGCAGAAGTAACTAAATCTATGGTGTGCTAAAACTGCCCTTAGGTGTAGGCCCTCTGGACAGGCGGTCCTGGAGTTGGAGATTAAATGAGATCGTCTGTAACAGCTTGGTCTTGTCCTCAAAGGGGACGTAAGTAAAAGAAAATTAGCAAAGATGTTATGCTGGTTTTGGGCAGAAGATCGTAAGACCAGACTGATGGACTATGCCACAGAGATCACATTTTAAATATCAGTTTAGAAATACTAAACAGATTCTGAGCTCTTAGTCCTAATTTTATCAACTTCATTTGGACTTGGCTTCTGAATTAAAACAGCTGTAAATGTGTGAGAAAATAAAAATGAGAAAAGATTACCAGTGTGATTGCATAGCACTGTGACACTTTCCAGCTACAGTCCATGAAATTTATGACAAACTCTTATTCTTTTAAATAGTCAGGTAGATAATACACATATTGATTAACTGCATCTAATAGCAAAAAATACATCTTCTTAAAGATGTTGTCTAAACATATAGTTATCAATCAAAATTGATTCCTTTCCAAGATAAATATTGATGCTTAGCCAATATTTTTAAATCAATTGAGTTAAAGAGACTAGTTCTGTATCTGTTTTGATCTGCTCTATTAGAATAATCAAAAACATTTTTATGTAGTAAATAAAAATGTATTATGAAACAAGAGGATGATATTTAAAAAGGAAAACTATTTCCAAGGTTGCAGTTCCTAATAAAGCTTCAGTATAATACTTGCCAGGAAAAAAAAGTTTAAAATACTTCCGACACTAAATGGAAATGCAAAAAGTCTTTTTGCACAACTGCAAGAAGAAATAGATCTCATAAGCTTCAACTAGTAACATTTCATTAATTTTCTAATTATTTTGCAGCAAAATAGTAGATCAAAGAGAATCAGGACAAAATTTTCATCTGATGAAAATGAGAAAAATATACTGAAATCAATACTAAAGTACTTCTAGATTTCACCAGAAAAATTAGACCATTTTAGAGCTACTTCTATCACTTTTGAAATCCAGGAAGACTTTTTCCACAATGCACACAAGCTATTTTTATTTCTTTGCTAATTTTGCAAAGTGGAAACAGTTCTGCTTCTATGCTTATAATCTTGTCACACCTTCCTTTCCTTGCCGCTCTTCCTGGGAGGGATCATGCCCTTCAAGGGGAAGCACAGAATGAGCTCATGACAGGCAGATATTAAGGACCTTTGAGAGGAAACAAGCCATGCAGCACATGCTCCACTTCTAAGTCTAACTTAGCATCCATGCTTCAAAGTATCTTAACTGATTCAATTTTCTCAAAATTAATCTATCTATTCCTCAAATACAGTACTACCTAATTGCATAAATCATGATAAAATTAAAAAATCATTAATAGTTAATAGTTTCTGATCCTCACCTGGAGGAAGTGGCTATGGAGAGGACAGGAGAAATAAAATAAGTCTTATTCTTCAAAGATATTTTTCAAATCAATATTTTAAAAATGGAGAAACTAATTACTTTCTGTAAAATTCATTATGATTTCTCACTATCCAGTTTTCAGACTTATGTTAATACTATTCTCAGAACAGAAATGTAGACAAAATCAGACTAAACCTGAGATGTTCTTAGGAGTAAGATCTGAAAAGGATTATTTTCTAGTCTAATTGCAAGAATAATAAAGCCATGAAGTAGCTCAATATGCATCAAAATCAAGAAGGCATGGTAGTACAATATATTAATTATTTGTTTGGAGAATAATCTATTAATATAAAAAAGTATATATTAAGAGAAAAAAGTTTCATATGTTTAGCAGATCACAGGATGCCTTTCTTGAAGTATCTTCACAAGGTTTCTTTCTGTTCACTTGTCCCAAAATATGTCTTTTTGTTCTTTATGTTTAATTGTTAAATATTTATCTTCTTTCCTATCATCTGCCTCTTCACACTTCTTCCTTATCCTATAATCATGCCTCACTGTGTAATTATGCTTTTTACTACAGAAAATACAAGACAGGGAGTAATGGAGTAAGAAGTCAGTTGATGCTAATAATTTGATATTGTTGTGTCTCTAAAACATTTAATCTGACAGACATATCTAGATGAAAAATAAATATTTTCCATGCATACAATAAGTAGATATAGGAACGAACAGACAAAAAAGCCTGATGGATGACAGCCTGATGGTTTTTGGTTTTCTTTTGGTTTGTTTTTGAAGGTAATTTTTGTGCTTGTTTTATTTACCTAGATTAAAAGGCATCTACAATTTAATCAGAAAAAGGAGAGATTTGCAAAATTCATTGTATCACTACTTAGGTAACCTTTAACAGGCTTACTAATTATGAATGTGGGAGCAATAGTGCTGTTCAAAGGTCAGGTGAAATTCAAACTCTACAGAATGATCATACTCCAACTTTGATCTTTTTGCAAACATAAACTAATTTATACTGCAGCAAAATGAGAATGTAAATGTAATACTGAAAAGAGAGTTTATTATAATTAATTTCTTTCAATGGGCTGCCATTATGACTCAAAGAAAATAAATATACTGTATTTTAGATATACTGTTTAGAGTTCTCAGAATATAATTTTTTTCCAGGTATTTCTGTTAAGAAACTGAAATCAAGTTTAATCTTTGCCTTAGTATTATATTCCACTATTATTTTATAAAACATTTATGCCTTTTCAAGCCAGTGACTTCCTTGAGGCACTGAGGAAACTCAGAACATAACCTTTGTTGTAAGCTTTTTCATCTGCTCTGTCACTTGCAATATCAGTACGCTTTCCAATTATTTTTAACTCCAATCTGCTGTAAGCATGAAACAAGTGCTTAAGTAATACTGACCTTTGAAATAATTCCTTCTCTTTCTCGGGGCATGTTTGTTTCTTTTTCTAGTAGAGAACTGTTAGCAATTTAATAAACCAGAACTACTGGCTGGAGAAACAATTACGATAAAATTTCTATCCACCACTCAAAATGCAATGTATTCGCAAATATATATGATTATAAAAGGGCTATATTAAAAGAGTGCAAGAGTGTTACTTAGGTGCCAGTACCAGAATTATTGTTGTCTACAAGCTGAACTCTTACAAA
The DNA here is from genome assembly GCA_013396695.1 of Sakesphorus luctuosus. Lineage (NCBI taxonomy): Eukaryota > Metazoa > Chordata > Aves > Passeriformes > Thamnophilidae > Sakesphorus > Sakesphorus luctuosus. The sequence goes on along the minus strand of VWZD01007602.1, from coordinate 45,473 downwards.
GTTGAGTGTTAAAACTATCAGTTAGGGTTCTTTCTCTTACACTATTTAATTCAGTGTAATCTATATCTTGGTTTGACATTATTTTACTGACTTAGAACTAATCCATAAGACTAAGGAGTTCACGGATGTAATTCCCAGTGGAATGAATAGTTTCCTCATTAACATGTTTGATATACCTTATACAGAGCATCAAATCTGTGTTGAATATAGAATTAGAAGTAGAAATATCCAGACCACATCACAAGTGCCACGTATTACACCATCATTCATAGTTTTGTCTGTTGAAACTCAGGATAACTTCTGTGCAGGCACCTCTGTCCCACTGTCATCCCCTCTCAGACACCGTTTCTATAAAACTTCACATTTCCATGAAAATATCTCCCTTTTCAGTTGGGAGAACTCTGCCATTGAAACTTCCTTCTCCATTCTTCTCATCCATCTCAGTTCTTGTCCTTCTCCCACAGTCATCAGCACCTGTTTCCACTGGTGTCCCTGAACTTCCACCTGCTTCCAGACTCCATGATAATGACTAATCATTAATTGCTGCCTTTCGAGTCCCTGGCTGCCTTTTTCAATTTGTTTGTTAGTTTGTTCTAGTCCAGGAACTTTTCCCCTTTGCATGAGGAGAGCTTCCTCCTCTGCCACCACTTGGTTCCAGCAAAGGTGTGATAACAGCAAGAAAGGAAGGCTCCCAGCTTCACTAAGCAAAAGCTGTTCACCATAAACAGCATATTTCTAAACAGAAATAAACTGACTATAGGCCAATTTATTTTTCAAACATACTGGGATGGATGAAGTCCTTTTACTCTTTCAAAGGAATCTGCCAACTGCCTTTTGCCAAATGGGTTATTTCCTAGTCATTAAGAGCTGGTGGCTCTTCTGTATCCCTCTTTTCCGAGACAAATGCAAATTCCAGAAGAGTAGTAAAGGAAAATATTTAGAAGCATCATTGCTCTCTCCAAACCTATGAATTCAATGTCTAACATAGAAGGATTTTGTCCCACATGTTTTCTGGTGATAAGTCTAAGATTTTTCTCAGTAATAATACAGAGAAAAACCAATGAAAATCTGCTCTTCTGTGCAGAGCATAATTCTTTCCAAATCTACATCTTCCTCCTGTGGCTTGAAAGCCTCCCTACTGAAGATGTGTCTCAGAAGCAGGGGGGAAACAAAACAAACAGCTTCTTCTTCTCAGCTCCTTTCTTCAAAGAACATGGAAGCTGTTTCTAGATGTGGCATAAGCAGAAGAGGGAGAAAGCCACTGGTGGCAAACTTTTCTTCATTCGGTTTTGCAGATGGTGGTTCACAGAGCACACGGTGTGAAAGCCAGACATTTTCATCTCTGTTACTAGATGGGTATTGGCAGTGCTCACTCCTGTTTGTAGACCTGTGTGTGTGAGGCATGCTCAGAGCACAGCTGCACAGGTGTCCTGGGCACTGCTGCACAGGTCTAGTGATGGGGGGCTGCACAGGCCCACAAACAGGCAAAGGAGGGAAAGGAAAAGAGAGTGAGAAAACACAGTGTGGACATCAAAGTCAGAGAAGGAAAAGGAGGAGGAGGCAGTGCTGCAGACATGGGAGCAGCTGTCTGCACATCAGTCCACAGAAGACCCCACACCACAGCAGAGAAACATATGAGGAAGAAGAAGCAGTGGAGAGGAGCTCTTATGGACTGACCCCAACACACATTCCCCAGTCCCCGGTGCCAGTTGGCGTGGGGGGCTGGAGGAGCTAAGAGTGAAGGAGTCAAGTTGAGTGCTAGAAAAAGTGTGTGAGTGTTATTCTAATTTTTTTTCTTTATCTTTTTTTTTTTTCTCACCATCCAAATCTATTTTAATTGAGAATAAATTAAACTCATTTTCTCCAAGTCAAGTCTGTTTTGCCTGTGTGGTAACTGACATGTGATCTCCCCATCTCTATGTTCACCTATGAGCTTTCTCCTCCTGTTTTTTCCCCCTGTCCTGGTGAAGAGGGCTGTTGAGGAAGCTGCTGGGTGGACATATGGCTGCTGGCCATGGTCAGCCCACAACAATGATTAAGCCTCTCACGGGGCCAATGAGAGAGGAATGTCTAGCTTCAGGGTCCTGTGTGTTTCACTACGGTGGGTCTGCTCGGTAAAGCTGCCTAGTACCACCTAGGGAATGCAACCTAGATTTTTTTTTTTTTTAATTAATACCTTTCATCATGATAATGATGTACTGATTTTAACATTGTTTCCTCCACAGGATGCAACATATAAGGACTTATAAATTGCCATGTTGTCATCGGCAGCACAGATAACCATATGCAACAGTGTCCATGCCCAGGGCATACATACAAACTAAAATTAAAAAGGATCTAAACTCAAATATCATCTGAGCATTGTTTCTTGCAAATCCTTGCAAGCACTGCTACAACTCCAGATTCTTGATTTCTGTTTTGCAATTTTCAATCTCTCAAATTAATGCATTGGGCCTGCGTCAGTCCAAATGCCATGGGAAAGTGGTGGAATGCTTGCAAAGCTACGCCAGGACACTGATGCTGTGCACATAACAGCATTACCATGCGTGAGCAGCCACACACTTGAGGACCCAGACACCACACTGTTGCCAAGGCATGCATTTGCCACTGATACATCTCCCCAGCTGCAAAGCATTGCTGATATCTCTTTTTACCTTGTGATAGAACACACTTGGCACAGCTGGCCAGACAGCAGATCTGCCAGCTCATTGCCTGTCTGAAGCAGAGGCAGAAATATTGAGCTGCACAATGAGATTTGCTGGCCCTGTGGCAGGGAAATGGGAGATGAGGGCCAGAAGATTAGTGTCATGCTGAAAATACAGGGCTGCATAGTCACTGGCATTGAGAACAAATCCAAATTGCTTTTCTCTTTGCAAGTTTACTTGTGAATGAAGTAGCTCCTGAAAACTTTGAACTATGGAGTCTGGGTAAAAGCTTGAGAAAGAAACCTCCCTGCAACTTTTTCCTTTCATGGATGTAATAAGATACTTATGCATCAAGAGGGTCTGATGCTTGAAAGGGTCAGGTGATCATATAACATGGGTTTGTCGCTTCAAGCAGTAGGTCACTGTTTGGTAAATCCCTGCTCCCTATGAAGCTTGAAAAAGAGCTGAAGGAGTTGAATTGAAAGTTCAGGCAGCTTTAGCAAACTGAGAAAGGTTGGAGGCTTTAAATTATGTTTAGGTTTTTGGTTTTTTCTTCCTATGTGTAGTGAAATGTTCCCAGCATAGAAGAAATTGTTCCTGCTTCAGAAAAAAGGCATTTGGCTTAAATTTAAGGAAAAGACATGGTCAGCTCATTCACATGAACAAACATGCAGGATTTAATCTCTGATAAAAAGAAATATCTAGAAAGAATTGGAAGTACAGTTGCATTCTCATAGGAGAAAAGTATATATGATGATACTTTAAGGCGTCTGTATATTACCAAAGCTTTCTCTTTCTCCCTCTCTCTCTTTCCCTACTTAAATGTTACCCTCCCAAAATACCTTTTGAAATAGTATAAAGAATTAAGACTGCTAATGAATGAAACCCAACAATTTTGTCAGATGTTGCACAACTGCTGAATTTAACAAAATTGCTGTTTTCCTACAGAGCTCCTGCAGAAAATGTCTATAGATATGTTCTATATCCTATCTAAAGCCGTAAAATAATAAAAAATGAAGTACTTCAAGCTTTGTAGTTAATAAAAGCATCTACCCAAAGAAAACAGTCTGAATCACATATGCTGAAATTCAAAAAACACTTTGCATTTCAAAGTACTTGCTCTAAAACTTCTGACTAGCTCCATGAAGAATTCCTGAAGGTATCTCTTTAGACAGAACAAATGTGACTTATTCATGAAAGACTAGTGTTATAGCTGATGGTGCAATAAAAATATGCATTGTGTTTGCACTTGATTAAATTAAATAATTAGTTTTCAGTTAAATGCTGTGAAGTATGTTTTCATTTATTATACAGCACAATTTTGTTTTACAAAAATGCAGACTAAAGTTCTGTTTTGAATGAAGAAACACAGTATGTCTAATATCTGCCACCATTTTCTTTTGTATGTTGTTGTTTACATTTTCACTGTGGATCTTAAACAGCTGTAAAGGAAAGGAGCATTAATGCTGCCATTTTGCAGAAGCTCAAGGTCATGCAGCCACAGCAACTGGATCTGCAGACAAAGTGTCCTGTCTTTGTTCTAACCATTACTGTTGTTCTAACAGCAATCAACGGCATTGAGATAACAAAGTATTATGGACTGTTCTAAGTGACTCTATATCCATCAGTAATGTTCATCCAGGCATATTATAATGCATGTCTACTTTAAGAATACATCTGCAGATACTCTTCTTATTAAGAAACTGTGTTTACAAAGCACACAGCAATTGTAGTGGTTGTTTAAAGACCAATCTATCAAAAAAATACATGTAGGTAGGTAGGTAGGTAGACGGATAAATAGATAAATAGAGAGAGAGAGAGAGAGGGAGAGAGAGAGAAAGAGTCATGGTCTGGGTGATCTTGCATGAAAGACAGCAAATAAAGGAGTTACTATTCGACTAAACAATACAGACAACCTACAATAGGATATTATTATTGTACGTAATATCAATTGCTCCACTCAGCGCCTCCTGTGCAAACAGTTTATAATTATGATAAATAGGAAACAGAAATTTTATGTGGGAATAAAGGCAAATTAAAGCCTATAATAGTGAAGGTGAAAACTTCACAGAGCAACAGTATACAAATTAAATTTTTTCATATGTGGAAAACTGTCCACAAAATTTTACCTTGAAAATTACCATAACACCTGAATTCTCAGTTTTGAATATATAGCAGTTTCTTCTCGAGTTTCAGCTTTATTGCAAACCTTGCAGTGCATTTTTATAAAGCAAAATTACATACTATATACCCTTTACATTTAAAAACTGCTTACATTTGCTATTAGTAACATTAAGAGGTGTTACTCAGGCTTAATAAAGCATTTTTTAATATTTGAGAATATATGTCTCATGAGCAATCTACTCTGTGTTTTCTTTACAGTTTTAGCATTTCAAATACTACTTCTAGGTGAGTACTTCTAGAAATATATTTTAGGTCTGAGATTAAAAGCCAGAAAAGCTAAATCACATGTATTGTGCCTTTTTAACTTAATAACTGAGTTTTATAATTAATTACAATTGTATAATTAATGCCATGTAATTAAAATGCTGAACCAGTGCAATAGATACTGACTGAAAATTTCCTGAGGTCATCCTCTGAGGTTATTCCTTTTACAACAGGTGCAAGTACAAAGTTTTGCAATTTACAGTAATTACAAGAAACTAGAAAATATTGCAGAACAATGTAGCCCAATAATTGAAAATTTACCATGCATTCAAACAGTTTCAGCTTTAGATTTGATGGTCTTAAAGCCCATTATTAAAACCATGGTTCACACAGGTAATTTTAGGGTTGGAACTCAATGGAATAAAATGAATTATTTAATTAGTTTTGTTTCTCATCTATGACAAATTGTATTAAGTTGCTCCTTTAGCAATATTTTTCTAATTAGCATGAGCACAATTGGTCATAATATAGAAGTGTACTGAGGAAAAAACCTAAGGCAGTGCCTTTTACTCAGTAACAAATAGCTAGACAGTTTCCAATCATCAGGAAAGTAGGGAGTTTAGGAATGGATAAAACACTTTTTAATTATTCATCAAGTTTTGGAGGACTCTCTTCAGTTGCACTGTCTCTCTATAACCTGAAGCTGGGTCTGCTTTTGCAGTTGTTACAATGCCCCAGGAAGATCTTGTGTCAAGAGAAGTTGTGCAAAGCACAACCACCTTCCTCTCCTGTTCTCGCTGCAATATGCTGGGTGAAAGGCTGAGTGTAGGTTTCCACTTCTTGCTCTTGCTCAAGGCTTTGTGCATTTGGATGACATGTACATGTTGATAGGGATTATAATCTATCTCTGAAAAGGATTCCTTTGTAACTAACAAAACTTTTGGTCATTATTAATTATAAATCCGAAAATCATAGAATAATAGAATGGTTTGGGTTGGAAAGGACCTTAAAGATCATCCAGTTCCCATCCTCTGCCACCAGACCAGGTTGCTTGAAGCCCCATCCACCCTGGCCTTAAACACTTCCACGGATGGGGCATCCACAGCTTCTCCGGGCAACCTGTTCCAGTGCTACAACAACTTCATAAAACTGAAAAGAAACAAGGAATTGAAGTATAAAAAATCACCTGCATATGATAAACTTCCATTGAAAATTGTTTGGAAGTCCAAAACAGAAGAAATACTGTATCTCCTTACTGAGAGTCTTCAGAATTAAGAATTTGGTCGTTTGCACCTATTAATAAAGACAGCATCTAAAATGAAGGCCTCATAACCACCTTAAAATGACTTTGGGTGTAAGTAAATAGTGATGGCAAGAGCTTGCTTTATATGCTTTATAACTGAACTGTGCTATTTTCTCCTTTGGAAGGAAATAAGCAGTAGTTTTAAACAGGAAAGTTTTTATTTTTAATGCATTTATGCTAGAAGTGAGAACTAAGATTTTTTATTAAAGATTCTAAGAATTCCTTTTAGTCCAAGGACAGATTTCAGAGGGAAATATGAAAGCCTAGTCTTTTAACTGAATTGCAACATTTTCCACTGTTACCTACACAGGAATTATATTTTTTTCCAAGCTTCATCTTTGAGGATGATCTTTAATGTCTAGGCTAAGAATATTCACCTAACCTAGTGCTAAAGGTAAGACAAAAAGACCCCTCAGCAGCAATCCATCCAAGCCATCTCAAGAGGGGATGATTCTTCAAAGGAAGAATGATTTTCTTCGTCATTGAAAGTGGCTGCAGCATAGCTGAATTTTTAGGAGGCTACAGTCAGGTGAAGTAAGTCTTGTCCTAAACCCATTTAAAATTGGGAAAAGAGTTTTTATGACTTAATTTTAATCACCTGCAAGTAAGGTACCTAAGCCAAGATGGCCTTTTAGGTCATCTTTTAAGTCAACAGAGAAAGACTGATACCCTTCAGAGAGCCAAGAGGAGACAGACTCTAGACTACACTGTCTCTAGACCAGAGACAAAAACATTGAATTCAACATTAAGGCAGGAAAACACAGAGATAAAGTTAGAAGAGCATTTAATGAATTCTAAGGTTTATCCCTTGTCTTGCTGAGATTGATATATTTCTTTCCAAGGAAATTTTATTCCATTCTTGTAAGAAAGCCTCTATTTATAGTCTGTTTTATTGTACTTTTCCAAAAAACCCAAAATTAAGAATCTCCCCGAATTTTGAAATAATAGCATGGACTTCTATAGCTAAATTGGACATAGTGCATTTTTCCACGCTTAGCAATTATGTCATATCTTTCATATTGCTATCTTCCTTTAAAAACAGTACTATTTGCAGACTGGAATACTAAAATTGTTTTGGAGAAGTTAAAGTACTGTTGAAAATCCAGAAGAGGTTGAACATTAGTCATGCATTATGTATTGAGGAAGTGTTTTTCCTTTGCATAGAAGTGAGTCTGAAACTGGAATCGAACATTACACATCATAACCAAGGAATTTTAATATTGGTCTATTGAAGGAATTTATTCAGATTCAATTCACCATGATTCAGATAGTCTGATGCAGTATCTTCCAAGAATGCAGCATAAAGAATTTCTGTATGTTCCCCTAAGAGCACAAACTTTCACAAAAAGAAAATGGTTTAAGATGGTGATTTTTTTTCACAGATGGGGAGGAAAAATTCATTTCTTGCCAATAATAAATCACAGTTTTATTTATTTTAGCTATTAGTTACTGTAACTGGATCATGCTTGTACTTTGATTATTTGCTATATCTTCAAAGAACTTAATGTGATGAAAGTGTTTATCCAGAAATCCTTCTGCTAGTTCCCCTATAAACATGATAATCTATAGCTGAAAAATAAATTATTAAACACATTATATGATAAAAAATAGTTTCTATAAAATGCAGAGCCAGAGTCTTTTCTCTGTACTACATCCCAATTTTCATTAAGGTTTCCCCATTAATGTATAAGAGTTCAATTTTTACCCAACAATTTTCCATTATCTGAATAGTTTTGGAAAAAAAAGATAAATGACCTATTATACTACAAGTGAATGATTTGTTTCTTTTCTTAACAAGATACAGTTCTTATTCTGCCTTACATAAGCAATAGTAACTCATCCCTCCTTCTGTTTTAAGTCATGGTACATATTTGTCTAAGCAAGAAAAATGAAATTACCTTCCTTCCAGATTTACTATTGCACATCTTTATATCAGAACCCAATTTAGAACAAGGTTAAGTAGAATAAATATAGCCTCTGATTGCTTTCCTCATTTTGTCTGTTGCTGTTCTACTGATTTCAACTGACAGGAGCATTGAGCTGGCTGGGAAGCAAGGTAAATTAAGAGAGCACTATGAATATATTATCATTGTCTTTATTTAGCTGCACCATCAAAGCATGTAAAAAAGAAATTAGAGTGATTTTATAATTCTGATAGGCTGAGACCTCACTTGTAGTACAATATTCATTAACACTGAAATATATAACGTGAAGTAACCTCGAGATGCACAAGTTTCTATGGGTAACAAAATATCAAATTCACGTAAGGAGGCTTCACATTTAAATTAGGAAAAAAACCAAGATACTTTGAACATACATTAGGGCAGGATATGGTCCTTTGAATGTTATTCTCAATGCTCGTACCAGCAGCAACCGTCAT
>VWZD01007602.1:12516-31930 GCA_013396695.1 Sakesphorus luctuosus | reverse complement strand
ATTCCATTCAGGAATACACTTAAAAGTGTAGCATCAACTTAGTACTTTGTACCTGATGAGCTATAATCTATTATAATTAATATTAATTAAACTTTCTATTGCAGTTTGGACTTTTTCTTTTAGAAAATGCGTATGCATCAAAATTTATCAGAGGAGAAGACAAGGTTAACAAGGAGAGAAAATTCTGAAAATAAATCTCTAGAACATGCATATATTCTTGCTTGGGATGAGTGCTTCAGCTACTATTTACTGTCAGCCACATGCAGGGGGAGAGATCCTCAAGCTGTAATCTAACGATAGAAATGTTTCCAGTCTCCTCTTGTCTCTCTTTTGGGTTTCCACATGGAAAAATCTTGTGTGAGGCTGCGACACATCTGAAAACAGTCTCAGAAAATGCATCACCTATGAAATGCCCTCTAGGTACACACACAGACAAGCTACATCTCCTGGAGTTCCCAACCCTGCATCAGAAAACAATTACAAATAACAGCCCACATATGCACCAAACTGGCCTGCATTTTACAAGCAGATGGAAATAGTGACAAAGGATATATGAGACTATAATTTCAGGTTTCTCTGGAAGCACTAGAAGTTTTAGCTAATTCTGTAAATGAACCTATGAGAAATAGGTGAAAATTCATGAAAGCCTGACACCGATATTCCTGAGCTTACAACATGTAGCAACTGCAATTTTAACTGGTTAGTTGCACTTGGCTTTCAAGTGATCTTGCTGTCCAGATCACATGAAACAAACCATATTTTCCTAAATACCAACATCATTATAATCCAAACCTTTTCAGAAAGTCCCTAGTCAAAGCTCTGGTAAAGCAGACACTCTTGCACTCAGTTATAATGTGAGCAGTACAGTTCTAATTTCAAGGCTATGTCCAAAACAATGAAAAAAGAAAGATTTTATAAAAAGTTGTATTCAAAGCTACTGAAAATTCAGTTACTCACTGAATAAATTTAATTTGTTGATAGACTGAAGAAACTGGGGCAGAATCTTCCCCAGTTCTTTTTGACTTCAAAAATGTAGGTTTCTGATAAGTGGAGCCTACTTGCTGGAAAATACTGATAATCCTGTTCTCAGAAATAACAATAAAAAGAAATCTCCCTCAGAGCAGTATTAGTACATATATATACACATATGCCACGCATAAACTAATGATTATTGTATGCTTGATGATGATAGCCTGCAGAAAAACAAGTAAAAAGAAGTAACAAAGACCACCCTCTATAGCCATCTATATCAATAGTAGCTCTCTGGTATGTACATTGACCTGTACACACTTAAGTTTGTCCATGGGAGTACTCCCACTCCTGTGCATGTACACGGAACTGCTTAGCGCTGCAGAGTTAAATCTACATGTAAGAATCAGCAAATCTATTCCTTAAAACTTAATATGTAGAAAGACACACCTTGCAGTCTGTATAGTAGACTCATCACAGTACTGGTATATGACTAAACAAGGTAAGGTAATACCTCATTAAGAGAGCATTTTAAAAAAGAAACTAAGATTCATATTTCTTTGTTTACCTGTATCACACTGACTAAACTTTCTAATCATTCCTTCTTGCACAAATCACCACAGTTAAAATAAAATCTTATATTTACACTATAAAATATGTACATTATTCGCATAGGAGAAATTTATTATAGCAAATAAAGATTCAGAACAGTGACCACAGAAGCAGAGTTAGAGCTCATATAGCCATTAGAACATCTCAAGATCATGCCTTTGTGCTGTATCATGGCACTGGAATAATTCAAGCATGTACTCCATCATTAAAAATTTAGTTAGTAAAAAGAATCTAGAAAGGAACTGTCTGCACAGTGCTTAGTCAAAAACCAAAAATGTTTTCTTGCACAATTGTTCAAATTTCCTCCACATAAATTATTTTCAGACTACAAGTTAGTTATTTTTATTACATGTGCAGAAAACAAAGGACATGCTCATTTCACAGAAGCATAGAATTATCAAGATTTGAAGAGACCTTCAGGAACATCTGGTCCAACCATCGGCCCAGCACCATCATAATCACCCCTAAATCATATACCCAAATGCCACATGCAGATGCTTCTTAAGCACTTCCAGAGATGGTGACTCTACCACCTTCCTGGGCAACTTATTCCAATGTCTAACCACACTTTCAGTGGAAAAAAATTCTTTTAATATCTAATCTGAACCTCTCCAGGAATGGCAATTTAAGGCCATTTCTTCTTGTCCACTCACTTGAGATATGGCAGAAGAGACTGACCCACACCAAGCTACAACCTCCTTTCAGGTAGTTGCAGAGAGCAATCAGGTACTCCTTGAGCCTCCTTTTCTGCAGGCTGAACAACCTCAGCTCTCTCAATAGACTTGTGCTCCAGACCCAGCCGTGTTGTGCTTCTTGGGAAATGCTCCAGCACCTTAATGTCCTTTTTGACATTTGATATTGTGTAAAGATAAGAAACTATATGAACATGTCAGCATGTTATACAGATTGGTTTTCAAACTAAGACTGTGGAAATAATGCTGGCTACTCTTGTTCTGTTTATCAAAGCGTGAACAATCTGATATTTATGTTCCAGGCTCAGTTCCAAGTAATTTTATTGATGACTAGTGTTGAAAAGAAGAGAAAAAAGGCAGGCCGGCAGGCCAGCAGGCAGGAAGGAAGGCAGGCGAAGGCAGGCAGGCGAAGGCAGGCAGGCAGGAAGGCAGGAAGGCAGGAAGGCAGGAAGGAAGGAAGGAAGGAAATTAAAGAGAATGAAAAACGAAAGGGAAAAAAAAGAACCAAAGACACCTACAGTGTTTTCCTGCATTCCCTGAAATCCTGCTTCTATAATCAACCAGCTGCCAGACTTCCCCCCATCCTACAGTACTAATAGAGTCTGAGTATACCTGAGGAATCTATACAGGTTCTAGAAATCTCATAGATCTTGTGACAGAGACAAATATGAAAAACAGGACATGGGTTACAGCAACTGTCAGAGTTTTGTTAAAGGCAAAACTAAGTTAAAATTCTGAAAACATTGAATGAATCATACTTGCTCTAATTTGAAAACTTTTCATCTTGTACTTGCATTCTTACTGTATGACTACAACACCATGCCTGAATAGTTTTCTACAGCAGCACACAACTCTGACTGCCCCATAAAAGTCCGGTCAAGACTATTAAAAAATCTGTTCCTGCTCTAATACTCAGATTTCTACATAGGGAAAAAAAAACCAGGACAGCAAATCACAGTTTTTATTTTGTAGTAATGCATATTTCCCTCATTTCCCTGAAGGCATGTGCCAGAACGTTGTCTCCTGCAGAGGGAGGATGAGACAGAAGGCAAAGTGCATCTGGATGAGTGCAGAATGCAGCAACTACTTGCACTCCTGAGAGACATTCTGCCCTGCCTAGGCTGCAGAGGACTCTGGGACACAGTTATTGTGTGTGAGTGGGAGCAAACAAAAACGAGCAATTGGCACCATTTTTATAACTATAACCTCATGCTACAAGCCCAGTAAATATGGCTAACACTGTTACACACAGAGTTTTCCAATAGTCTGTCCCCTCAGAGAAAAACATGTACATATACATAGATACCTGTAGTCGGCAAAGTGTTTTTGTAGAACCGTTCTTAATTTAGTTCTTTCTTTTAAATGTTTATCCTTCTAGAGAAGACATTGCTGAAAAAATTCAGCTTGCTCTTGAAGATAAAAGTGGGACAGGCACACAATAGTGCTAATTCCTTGTGGATTTAATGCTACTCTGTTGGGCCAGCTTCCAAGCAATCTGTCTAACTGTACAGCATTTGCAGGTCCTGAATAGGTCAGGGCCATCATATGCACTTCTGCTGTCTTACAGCAATTATTATTTTAAATAGTTTATGTTATAACTAGCTACTATATTTGCTAGGCACTATGCAAGATAGGTCTGAGAATATTTCTTCTATTAACAGAGGCAGAAGGGAATGATTCATGTGTGTATGAACAATGTATGCTTGGGAAACACATTGTTTGCAGACACTTTCCTGGTTTTGCTTTATTTGCTTTTCTGTGTGTGTATAGAGCCCTAATTCACAAGATTTCAGGAGCACTATTTTTCTTTGCATTACAAAATGCCCCCTAGCTCTTCCACTTACTGCAGGTAGTACAAGACACCATACAGCAATGCAGTGATATAGTCATGATTTGCACCCATTTTCAGGAACTGGGGCTGCTTACGATACTGCCAAGAAGCAGCAAAGACAAATTAACAAGATTTTGGTAGTTTTCTTGTCTGTTCATAATGCTTTGGGCAACAGCCAGATGCCAGAAATCAGTTCAGCTTCACATTAATGTCATTTGAAAAATGAGTAGTGGCAGATGCAAGAAGTGAAACTACACCTTAGAAATACAGCCCAAAAGTGGAGGACACCAGTAGAGAGGAGGTGGATGAAATTCCACTGAAAATAAAGGAAAAGCTGTAAGTGAGGAAAAGGCAAACCAAAAGCCTCTCTTTTACTATCTCCTGAAAGTATCTGAAAATTAGTATCTATAGGATTGAAAAGTATTATTTGCATTAGACCTTAGATATAGTTAAGTATCTTTGTATTGCACCAGGGCAGGGAAACCATGTGTTTGTCCATGGAGTCCAAGGATTTAGAAACCCCAAAACCAAAAAATCTACACAATCAAAATACAAAACAAAAGCTAATCTATTGTTAAGGAAACTTCCCTGTCTGACTAGCCAGGAGCCATTCTGCACCATACTTGAACTATCTGAGCTCAGACCAAAGCTCCTTCACAGATACACACCCCACATGCAAACAGTCAGACCAGGTTTCCTTACCAGCTCAACCACAGATTTCTCATAGCACAGTCTCAGATGTCCAGATCCTTGAAATTATTCAGTCTTAGTAAATAACAAAATAGCAGCCTGAGCTGGGTGCCTCTGAGGAGGGACCCTGAACAAAAAAACCCCTGGGCTTTTATACCTCACAGTCCAAGTGTGTGAAAATCACTCTTCCTCCTGAGTCCCTCGTTCCTGACGTGTCTCTGAGTGGTGTACGGTCCCCCAGTACGGCCACAGGTCCCTGTGCCCTTATGCAGAGGGTCAGCAGTTCACAGCCCCTTGCCTGGAGCTCTCACCACCCAGAGCTCAGCCTGGACCTCACACTGCAGCTGCACAACAAGCTACTTGCACTGAATGTATTCCTCAACACTATCTTAGGATGAGATGCACATAAAAATGGGTGTTCCTCTTCAGAAAATATAGTTCAAATGTAGATTTCTACATTTGATAATTTGGCTGAGTGGGAGAGGGAGACTAGCTAGTCTTCACACAAAAGCTTTAATGAAAAACATTATTAAGAAGAGGATGTTCAAAAATAAAATGAAATTCTAATTGTAAAGGGAAGAATTGAAACTATTTTGATTTAAACTAAACAAAAACTAAACTTCACTTTGCAAGTGAAGACCAGCAGACTGGGGATTGTTTGTCTTTATGTATTCAACCAGCATGTATCCACAAAAGCTTTTAAAAACTCTTTTTCAGTTGTCATTTTTGACACTGGTTTACACCTCAATACCACACTGACTGAAAGCCTGAAACTAAAATACTCTGAGAAAAGTATAAGCTTTGGGGATTTTTAATTAAGTTGTTTATTTTCCCCAAAGGCAATTGTAATAGGATGGGTTCTACTGTTGCTGGAAAAAACAAGGCTGAGCACCGTAGAGAGTTCAGGAAAAAACCCAGTATCTTTATTAACAAGGGTGATCAAATAGCAAGAACCCAAAGAGAAGGGAGAGAGAAGGAAGGAGACTAAAGCATCAAGCCCAAATGTGTAAGCACCCCAGTCAACAAAGAGTTACTCATATAAGGTTGTTTTACTAATTCAGGACACTCCCCCGAAGGCAGAGGCTACATCCTCTAAGCACTGGCAGACAGCAGGAGTTCCTGCTGTCTTTTTGGGGAAAGAACCACCAACACCAAGAGCACGAGCCCTCTCACCTTTTACATTGAGCTTCCTGAAGACATCTGCCCAGGGGTATGAGGCCTCTACCCCACCCAGGAAGAGGTCACAGACCCTGCTTCTCACTCTCGCTCACTCTTTCTTTCTCCTCTCTCTTCCTCCTTGCTCTCCACCACCCCGCACCCCATCAGCTGTCCTCCTAAGGCTGTCAAACCAATAGGAGAGACTCAAGTAACTTTAGTTTATGCAAAGTCTGTCTTCAAGGACAAAACTTTCACTGTATCAGCTTTTGTTCCCTAGAACTTGGCAGGAAAAGGATAAATCTTTTCACAGGTGGCAACAGTAAAAACACAGACAAAAATGTTAACAGTTTTAATTCCCATCACAGCGATATTTCCTCCAGCTACTTTAAGCATAAATCAGACCAAATTTCCTAACAGAATATGGTGGTAGATGTTACACACCAGATCAGTGATTACTGAGTCAGAACTACTTTGTGTTGCGTTAGTGTGTATGTGTGTGTGTGTGTGTCTGTGTCTGTGTGTGTGTGTGTGCAGGCCAGGGGAGGGGACCAGTCTCCAGCACAGTGACCACACGGTCAGCCACGATGGCCACCAAGGTCAGCAGTCACATGGCATGAAGGCTGCTGACAGTCAGTGAGGTCTGCCTGGTAACCCACCCACACCACACCCCCTGGAGCCTCTCGTTGACTTCAGCACCCCTCACCTTGGCTAAGGGGACAGGGAGTGGCTAGTGAAGCAAAGGTCCTGCCTGGATTGGGTGGCCACAGTGAACAGAGCAGATAAGGAGACAGCACGAGGTCTCCATTGTGGACCCTGGCCTGTTCTCTTCAAAGCCATCAACACGTGATCTTCTAAGTGGTAATTATATTTCTCCCTTCTAATTGTTCTCTGTGTATTCTTTCTTCTCTTAATCTGTCTCCGTTTATTCTTTTCTTCCTCTTGTCATTAACTTAAACACTTATTTTCTGTAAGGTGTGGGTACCTAACTTAAATGGCATGGAGTTTGTGTTTGCTGAGTGTAACAAAGG
Source organism: Sakesphorus luctuosus (assembly GCA_013396695.1). NCBI lineage: Eukaryota > Metazoa > Chordata > Aves > Passeriformes > Thamnophilidae > Sakesphorus > Sakesphorus luctuosus. Next base: position 24,950 of record VWZD01007602.1, on the reverse strand, counting down.
TTCCTTACTGTAGCAGTATTTGTTAGTCCTAGTAATCTGCTGTAATGCTTTTGTGAAGTTGCATGTTATCTCTCTAAAACCCTTTATGCCAAAATGCCTATTTTCTCACCAAATTAAAAGAAATCTCTTAGAGATAATGTGTAGTTATTCTCTAGACATGAACTCAAAGTACCAAAGCACCAAAGGCTTTACAACAGTTTATGTGAGCAAAATCTCTTGGAGCCTAGAATTGAAATATACACCTGGTAAAGCTGAGCTTTCAGGACTAGGTTGTAACAGTAGAGTTATGTCTTTTTAATGAAAATAAACAGAAATTGATGTTGAAAACCTGTTGAAAATAATGACAAAGGCGTTTGAACTTGTGTACACCAGGAAACTTGAAGAAAAGGAGCAAAACAGGAGCAAGACAGGTAGGCACATCCACAAGCTCAGTTTCCTTTGCTATGCTGCTACTAGTTCCTGGTGCTGCAGCAGTGATCAAGGAATGGTCCAGGGAAGAAAAGGTTTCCTGATACCTAATGATCTTGCTTCTCTGCATACCTAGCCAAGCAACAAGATTTTCAAGTATAAATGTAATTACCATGCCTGTATAAAACTGAGATGACAGTACAGCTTAAAACACTAAATTCAAGAGCACACCCTTCACTGACTACAATGAAAAGAATGTAATAAAAAGAGTAAAACATTACCCTGGCAACACTTACTCAAACAGCCAAAAGATTAGCATCAAAGCATCACTAGATAAATATTAGCTATATTTTTGTCTGTCTCACCCATACAGCAACATGAAAGACTGCAGATGCAAACAAAAGCAATCTAAGTACATCATAACTGCAGATATAGACAAATGCATATATAAAAACTACAGAAGCCAGTTTGCAAAATAGAGGTATTTTGTTGATTAGTATAAAAATCCAAATTTAAACTGTGAGGATCCAACATCACTAATAACATTTTTTAATTTTGATAAAAAATAGATTTTTTTTAACATTATCTTGGGATTCAAAGAATATAGCTTTCCAGTGTTTATTTAAAAATACAAAATTTTACATCATATAGCCACAGAAAAGTTGGCAACTGTATCAACACAGTAAATTGTCATATAGTTTCATCTGTATGTTATGTGGACTTCAAGTACTACTTTCATAATGTAGAAAATGCTCATAAAACATAGCTAGAAAGTGAGAAGAAATATATGGGCTAGTAGCTTGCAGAAGAATCCCCATAAAACATACAGCCAGCCATCATGATGTAATGAATACTTTAGCTTTGTTAATAGGGCAAGTTTTCTAACAGTTGAGAAAACGCAGATCAAAGAATCCTGACTCATTAAAAGACCAGTGAAGAAATGGAGAGAGCACAGAGGAATAAATATCCACTGTGATCCAGAGTCCATACCAAGAAAGCAGAAATTGAATTATTTGTACATATTAACTAATTCAAATGTAATTTAGAGCACTTGAAGTTAGATGCTCAAGACTTGTGACCTTCAAGGGAGAAAATCAGGTACCTTCAGAGGTTACTCAACATCTGAGTTTGAAGACATGATTTGAATATAGCACTGTTCTCTCTCTTAGCCAAAAAGCCAGCAGCTTTGCTTCCTAAGAAATGGCAAGTATAGATGAGGCATTTTGTTACTTAATTGCATTTTTCTTGGCAAAACACAATACTTCACTTTGAAAAGCTGTTTCCTCACCATTGCATTATTATAACTGCTCACTGGCAAGCACAGGGAAGGAAAACTTTAACAGGTGCCAAATACAGGGGATTTTCTGGTTGGTGCTGAAGATCATAGAATCATAGAATGGCTTGGGTTGGAAGAGACATTAAAGATCACCTGGTTCCAAACCACCTGTTCTCAACAGGGACACCTTCCACTAGCCCACATCGCTCATAGCCCCATCTAATCTGGACTTGAACACTCACAGGGATGGGGCAGCCACAACTTCTCAGCAACCTATTTCAGTGCCTCCCCACCCTCACAGTAAAGGAATTTCTTCCTCATATCTGATTTATACCTACTCTGTATAGTTTGACACCATTCCCCTTTGTCCTGTCATTACATGGCCATGTAAATAGTGTCTCTCCAGCCATCTTGTAGGCTCCTTTTAGGAACTGAGATTAGCTCAGTTGGTTGGAGCATGATACTAACACCACCGAAGGTCATGGGTTTGATCCCTTTATGGCTTCGATGATCTTTGTGGGTCCCTTCCAACTCAGAATACATAGGTAGTTAAACAGTGCATCCTACTGAAAGGCTGCCAATTAGGTCACCTTGAAGCCTTCTCTTTTCCAGGATGAACAATTCCAATTCTCTTAACTTTTCCTCATAGGGGAGGTACTCCATCTCTCTAATCATCTTGGTGGTCCTCCTCTGGACTTGCTCTGATGAATAAATGTCCTTTCTGTGCTGTGAAGCAACTGCATTTCTTTTGGAGGGAAGCTGAGCTGAGTTTCCATTTCAAAATGCAAATGAGTTGCTAACACTCAAAGACAAGAGAATGTCAAGACAATCACCAAAAGAAAGGCAACAGCAATATTTTCTCTTCAGTGTATAAGGAATATATTTGAGGTTTTAACTGTAGCAAATTTATTCCAGCTTGGAAACATTCATCCCCCTCATAATTCCTCTGAATAATAAATCCTTCCACTAAGACATTCTATATTTCAGTTGCAAATGGAGTTAAAAGGCTAACTTCAGTGTAACCTGCAATATCACAATTCCACATAAAGCATATAAGTATGTCTTGTAGGTATTAAATACTACAGAAAGTACTATAAATGCAAATATGCAGATGACAGTAAATATGCCAAAAGAAGTATTGCAGATCGACTGCAAGCTCTTAGCCTATGGACAACCACAAAGTAATTCAACTTCATAGAACCTGAAATGAATCAATTAACTTTTTATTTCAGTGTGGTCTAAACTAAGTTATGTCAGCTTGCACATACCAGCAGTTAGCTGTGTCCATAAATAGTCATCCTGGTTAAGCTAACTCACAAGAACGTCTTAAAAGGAATATTAAAAGCAGTGAAGACAGCTCATGCACTTGATAGGAGGAAGGAGGATGGGAAACAGAGGTAATATACTCCTCCAGTTCCTGTTGGAAATGGACGCACAGTTGCCAAGTCCACACCTTGAGGAGACCCATAACATGATGCTCCCAAAAGTGGAAAGCCAGAAGTACACGCAGGGCAGTCCCATTCCAAAATATGCAAATGCAAATGTTTTCCTAGTGAGCTGACTCTGACTGTAAGAACGTACCTCTAAAGGTAATAGTTCTCTGTACACCTGAAGAGCTGAAGTTTGTCTTAACTGAAGAGTGTAGTGCAAAGAAGCATCTTTTGTAACTAAAAAATTACCTCAGTTAGTAATGACTTAATTGATTTTAAAGTGTATTTCTCTAATCATTTTAATTTTTATATATGGAAAAGGTGTTTTGTTAGGATGCACTGTGAATTTTTTCTCACATTTATCCATCCATCCATCCATCCATCCATCCATNCATTTATCCATCCATCCATCCATCCATCCATCCATCCATCCATCCATCCATCCACAAGATTTCAAAGAATGATTAATTTCTGACTTTTTTTCCATTTATTTATTGCTTGAATTTTGGTTCATGACATTAATCAAAATGGGACAGTGCAGGTTTTGGAATTAGAAACATTACTTATCGTAGCAGTAGTCACAGGAAATAACCTCAGGAAACAGTGACTACCAAAAAGATGGCACTTAGTCAATACTTTATATTTCAACTTAATACTGCAATTGACTAAATAGCATTTGAAATAAAGTATATTATTTTTCAACAATATGAAAAAGCAAAGATATGAAGAATTTCTCCATATGTGTATGAACTAACACGTTCTTGAAACAACAGCTTGACATATGTACTTGTGTGCATCAAAGGAATACGTGATTAACAGTGGCAGAAGACATGCTTAGTAATGTATGAGTCAGAAGTGTAGTCGTTTTAATTATTAACATGACATTAGTTGTGGAACAAACATACATGCATTATATCAACATATGCATTGCAGCAGTCTTTTCTAGTTCAGAATCTCACTCTTTTTGTCAACAGCTCTGCCTCTTTTGATGAAATTTTAACAGCTTTATTGTTTTAGTCATCCAGCTGACTCAGCACAATGATGGAACTAATGATAAGCATCTATAACGAAAAAAAATCCTCAATACATTTTGGAACCCTAAGTGATACTGAATAATTCAATTGTGCAGAGTGAGATACCCAATGTTTCTACAATAAGATGAGAATTTTAAGGAAATCATAGTTATGATTTCATGTCAGTTTGTTTTGAAAACATACTCTGTACCAGCCATCTTCTCAGTAAAACCGAAAATAAAACATTTTACATCCAAATTAGTTTACGAGAGCTTATGTGGTTATGCAGCTTCTTCAGTTCCACAGAATCATAGAACTATGCCCACAGTTTGGGTTTGCTGTTCAGCAGTTTTGATACACTTGAAATCTCGTTAGAAACAACTAAACTGTTATTTAAAAAAAGAAAAAATATATGTACCTGACATTCAGGGTGAGTTTAGTTAGCACTCAAACACTAAATCTGCCTGTCTCCTGTCCTCCACTGTGACCCTGCAGGAGCATCTCTCTTTTACTTCTGTCTTAATTACTGAGAGCATTTTCAACACAAGACTATGTCCATCCACAGAACAGGTGAGGTATTCAGATGACAGGGAGCACAGTCATGTCTCTACCATTTCCAAAATGCAGATAGGAAGAAAAGTCTGCTGCCACTCAGATGAATGTCCACAGAATTAAGATCATAAAATATTTCTGAACTTTAAAAATTCCTGTTAGAAATATTCTCCTTTATATGTGGCTATCTCCCCCAGAAGAGAAACTGATTTTTAAATTGGTTGGGACACTTCCTGTAGTAATGGCTTGCTTGGATTTTCACCCTTGTCCTGCTCAGTTGTTACATGTGCTGACTTGGTGCAAGCAGGAGATCAGCACAAGTCACAGGATAGCCTGGCTGTTGTACCCTCTTCCAGAAGATGGCAAATGTTCCCAAGCACAGAAGGAATCTAAAGACTGCCTGGATGTAATGCCTGATCCTGGATCAAAGTCACAGCCACTAAACAATAGATAAGAGAGGATAACATCACACGGTTTACTTAAATTGCCCACATAAACTATCAGCTTTGAAACCAATTATCTCACTTTTTTTTCCTGATAAACTTCTTATTAATTGAACAATTAAAACACATACTTAGAGCTCTGATGTGAGGAGCCAGAAAAGTGATTTGGTTAGAAGGGAAATTTACTGAATAGAAGTAAATGTCTGCTGAACTACTGAGAGAAAACATGCCAACCAGGCTGGGAGCTGTTAACCTGGGAACTAGGCCTGTGAACTAGAAGCATCCCTGAGAAGAGCAGCTGGCATCTTTGAAGCACAGCTGTGTACACAGAGAACACAGACATCCTGAGATACCATTGATAGGCACAAAGCCAGTGAGGTGCAATGGCAGCTTAACATTTGAAAGCATGAAAAGTAGTCTGGGAAAAGGGGAAAATATTCTGAGAAAGTAAAAATCAGGAACTGCCATTGGCTACTCCTACTGCAAGAACAGGAAAACAGCCTGGAAAAAAATATTTGGGTCAGTTCCTTTTGTCTTTCCACTTCTGGGATGGTTTGGATCTCCTTCTGGGATTGGTTGGTCCTCCACTCTGGGATGGTTTGGCCCCTTCTGGAATCTGCTTAATGTACTCAGTACAATATCTATATCTATATATATATTATATACACATATTAGTAATCTGTCATAAGTATATTTGCTGTTATATTTTTTAAGTTTGCTTCAGCAGTTCTAAGTTTTTTAGTAATACATACTATTTTATACATATATTTGCTGCTATGATTATTGCTATTATTGATGACTGCTATAGTATTGATTGCTGATAATTTTTAATAGCTTGACACATATTTTTGTTATTAATCATAGATATACTTGTTAGGGTTTACTTTTGCGACATTCGTGGTAACCTCTAATAAAATCAAGATTTAAAGGATAAAGTCTCCATGTCCTACAAGCTCACGGTTGTGATCTCTACACATCCACAGGCCAGATAACACTTTAGGCTGTGACAAGCTCAGCATGGAATGGTTTTCCTCTTCCATTTTTGTATCATGCTGCCAAACAAAAAAATTGTTATTCACTGTCACTATAATAGCAGTCTAAGGTGATCAGATACTGCAGTGATGTGCTGGTATGTGACTCAGAATAAAAGAAACCTTCTGTTTTTCACTGTCCTGAGGAATTAAAATTAACCCTTTCCCCCTTTCTAGTTTGTGTAAGACTCATCAATTTATCTTCATATTTGAACTTCCCAGCAGAAGTTTACCAAAAGGACGAGAGAGAGAAGTAATGCAGCTGGTGCTTTTAATGAAAATCTGACTCTCATATATATGCCTGGTTGGGTCTGCTACTCTAGCGATTTTATGGTTGTAAATTTCAAAGACTGAGTGTCAATTAATAAATGTGGGCTCCTCTGTAGCCATCTATTTTTAATTCCATCAGAGAGGCTTAGTGTTAAACATGTGATGGAAGAAATCTTAGTCAGAGGAAAGCAGATGGGACAGCTAATTTTTCTTTCACAGTGTTTACACAATGATGAAATTTTGTGAACTCTCACAGCAGAAAAACAAGAATACCCTGCTCACATACAGCAGTAATCATCAGCAGGCTTTAAATAGGAAATTGCTAAGTTCTGATCTGGTTTTATTGCTAGGTAGCCTTTTAATACAATATGCCAGTAAAGATATGTATCTACAGCCAGTGCCAGCAGCCCCCAAGCTTCAGGGGCTGCTCAGGTCTCTAGGCCAAATACACTTCTTCGGTGTGTCCCTCTGGAGCCTTCTGCTCTCTGGGTGTATGTGTGATCTGCACACAGAACAAAAAGTACATTTGTGATTTATTCCTTATAAGTATAGGCAGGCAAAGAGTAAAAGGAAGCCCAGCCTAGACTGCACCAATCAGACACAGAAACTAAAGAAAATATGCTATCCACAGAAGAACACTGAATTTATCCTGAATTACCTAATAGCAGAATGGGAAGCAGCATAGCTGCACAAGTGGTATGTAATGCCTACAAGGAAGGAGCACTTAGTAACCTAGTAACAACGACAAAAACACATGATTTTGTATGCAAAGCAGGAATTTCTACACTGCTCTGCATCATGGTCTGCTGAGGTGTTAGCTTCCTTGGGTCTGCAGTCAGCTCTGTCAACTCGTGGAGCTACAAAAGAGAAGAAATGACTCACACTTCATATTAGCTGTTTCTAAGATCTCCAATGTCGCAATTGATTCTTACCATAACCTTTCAAACTTAAGAAGACAGAAACTTGCACTTAAAAAAATGTAGACAGAGATTCTTAAGTAAAGATTTTTAAAAAAATATGTCAGCATTGGGAACACAGTACATGAAGCCCTTATATTTTGAACATCTGCTTTATCAGGTTTCCAGCATTGCTTCTTAGGGTTGCATATCTTACACTGTATCAGAAAATGCACTATAAACTCATATTATAATTAGATTATTAGTATAAATGTTACTGACTAATCCAATAAGAACTCAAATGCAATGGTAGTTTTCACCCATGTATATAGGTTATATTTGGTTTTAAGTGCAGGGCTTCACTTTTAACCATGTCATTTCAATAATGACAGCATCACATGTTGCAGCAAATGTTCTGTTTCTGCACAATGGTCCAGATAAAAAAAAAATATACCTTCAGCTGTCAGAAGAAGAATAAAAGTATCCACTGCTCTGAAGCAGTTCTGAGGAATTTTAAGTTATAAGGAATATGAACACTAAACCCTGATGTGCTGTGTACAATAAAACCATGCCACCCACATGAGAAAACCCCTCCAAATGTGCTAAATTCAAAATTCACGTTAGACAATCAAGCTAACTCCTTCAAAGTATGCGATTTGAATACTCAGACTTCAGTAAAGAGGAAAATGCGGACTGCAACTTCTCAAAACCATGTTATTATGGATGAAGAGTTCCCTGTAACACTTTGAACATATACAAGAAATGGCTTTGGGGCTTACAAAATTTTTCTTTTTGTATGATTGAATGCATATTGAGAAACCAAAAGAACAACCCAGTGTTACAGATTTTTCTGATCTATCAACAGAAATGCAAAATAAATGGAAAAACATGAATGAAGCTCACTCATTTTTCCCTTTCAAGATCAGCAGAATCAAGTTCATCTGTTCTGAAGAAGTGAAACAAGAAATTTAGTAACCTCAGGAATATTATGAATTAACTTACGAATTGTAAGAGCTCCTGTCTTGTTTTTTTTACCTATTTATGATCATGTAAGAGACAGACAAATGCAATTTTTATTTCTTGATAAGTGTAGTTTCAGATGACTGTTATAAACGTGTTCTGAAACCTGATTTCCACCTGTAGGGCAGCATAATTTCCACGAGATGTTCTTAAAATCTTTCAGTATCTCAGCATAATTTTAAGGGAATTTCAGATTAAAAAATACTTAACCTTTCTCCAAAATTTCCAAAATAGAGCTTTATGAACCTTCCATAAAACTTTGGTGGATAACAGAATAACCCCTAACAATTTAAGCCATCAGAAATGCATACTTATGCTCAACATATTATTGCCACTAAATGGAGATAGAATAAATATATTCAGTGCTGCTATTCCACAGATGCTGAGGAAAATCTGTTAACAAATACCTTCCAAATGGTTGATTTCATAGTCTTTGAGATCATTTAACAGGCAAATATCTTGTTGTCAGAACAATCAGCACAACTGCCATATCACTTCATTATTTTTAAGAGAGGTGAGACTGTCAACCCAAGAATTGTAACCAACATATATCCTTCTGTGGAGTTAATACACTACCATTTATAGACCTCTGAAACTTCCAAAGCATGAGGTGATGATAAAAAAAAATCCCTGCTACATTTGGATTGATAACTTTCCAAACACACAAGAATACTGTGCTGTACTTGGTGCACCAGCATTCTGAAACCACATTCATGAGAATGGGCTAGTTTAAACCAACTAAATCACTTTCTTACATGTGAACTGAAAAAAAAAATGTTCTGTCATCCCTTTGTGATATCCAAAAATTTGTATGTGTCCTTTTTGCCTTCCTGTACTTTTGTCACTTCCTGACACTATATGAAAGAACTGGCATGGAAAGATCTACTTACACTTTGAAAGCAAGATAGAGTGATATTTGCTGGATGGGAATGAAGTATCATATCTTCACCAGCTCATGTTTTATTATGGTTTTGAATACTCAAGTCTTTAATTATTCTTTATCTTCTGAACTACATGCTGTCACTGCTGTCTAATAGAATTTTGTCTTTCATAAATTGCTTTTGAGTGTTGAGATTTCAGAGTACAAATCATAGTTTTAGAAACAAGACATCCACTGCTGACAAACTCAGTTTTGAAACACATAAAATGCCTTAAAAACCTGGAAGTTTCAGCCATTTTTTTCAAGTACAATAGGCATTCCATGTCTCCCCCAGTAATGTATTCTTTTCTGCTTTTCCACCTCTGTTCCAGTCTTCCCTCATTTTCAGGTGTCAAATTTTACACTGTATAATCTTTGTAGCCAGGACTCCTTTTATATCCTGCCTGCAACAATGGGACCTCATGCTTAACCAGATTTTCTCAGTGGTATCACCAATACTGAAGAAAGTACCCACTACACAGAGCCCCAAACAGTTTCAATGTTAACAACAGACTCAATATGTCTGAAGAGAACAAATGTTGTAGGTCACAATGATGAAAGTATGAAAAAGTTGTTTGCAAATACTATAGTCAGTTCAAGGTCTTTGCATGAGGTATAACCTTATAATAAAACCTTAAAAATGAAAGCTGGCAGGGAAGGATTAAGAAGGATCCCAGGGATTAGGGATCTGTAAAATCATGAGGCAGAAGCAGAGCAGCAGGCGGCATTTCTGAACAGGGCTGATTACTGCTGGCCATCCACCCATTTTAGAGAGCTTCACTTCTTCCTTTCTGCTGGAGTTAAACAACTACAAGGCTGAAGAACAAGTCTGGACATGTGCAAAGATAGGAAGAGTCCTTTTTCTAGGTGTTCAGCTTGGAAATAAGAGTTTCTGACACTGAAAATCAAAATGTATTGAACTGCAACCTTTGCACAGTTAAGTCTGAAAATATAGACTGGATGATGTAATTTTACTTCACAGCACAAAACACAACAAACTGTATGAAATTAAAAAAAAAACCAAAACCAAATCACCAAATCATTGTGAAAAACAATGGTTCTAGCAGTGCTTCTTGATTTCTCAAGTACATGAATAAAAATATCCACTTTGTCATATATCTTATGCCTGTACTATATTCATCATACACTGTACCTTCTCTGGGCTCACATACAAAGCTCAGAGGAACTCAATCTAAACTAAAACCTCGAACACAATGTAAACTAAAGCTTGCATTCTACTTTATTTTGTAAATTAAACCAAAGATACTATGTCCCAAGTTACTATACCAGGTTTATCTACATGAACAGAGAGTTATCATCAAAATGATAATTTTATTTTACTCGGGTAGGGGAGGGATAGGTAGCTATATCTTTGTTTCATTGCACATTTTTTGGTTGAAATACTCTTAACCTTTTTTTTTTTTTTTTTTGATTTCTAATCTGTCAGCAGTTGCTGTTCTGTCACGTAAAACCTACCTTTTCCTCAAATGCTGTAAATCATTTTGCCCAGGAACAACTTAAATACCTGAGAAGCCTCCCAATTAGATTCATAGCCTTTATGCATTGGTACTTCCTCCACTTCATGGTCTCTTGTAACCTTAAAAGTCATCTACCAATGGCCTGAAAGACAGTGTACCCTGCCCATTTCCCTTTACGCTGTTCTTACTGTCTCGCCTTTCCTAAGGACTTAGTGTTAACCAAACCCACAATAAATTGTCTAATCTAATTTGCATATGCTTGCATTGTACACACTTTGTGTACAACACATAGCACATCATAACTTGAGTGAGGCCCATAGGAACACTCAAGTCAAGAAAAGTCAACATATAGATGTCACATGTTCTATGACTACTTCTGCGTCCCCTTCTCACAAGCTTCAGGAATGTCACCCTGTTTGACAATGTTATGCTATAAAAAGTTTAGGCATCTCAGCCACTTTTAAAAACCACATCATTAATTAGATTTTTTTTTAGTGCAGTTCTCAGAAATATACTGCAGAGTAAAGACTTTTTGACAGCTGACAGCATGCTGAATTAGTCAGAAAGCACTCCTACTACATGTTCACAGCCCATGCTTGATTTAGAGTTTTATACACACACACACACACACACATATATATATAAATTGAAATTAAAAACTATCTTCATTGTGCTGATTTGAGTTTTTCTTACTTGAATATACTCACAAAAATACTTGCATGTGTAGCATGACCATGGCCTCACTGAATAAACACTCATGCAAATCCCAGCTGTTAATAATATAGGTTAAGTCTTTATAGTGTTAAAACTGTATCTCCTTAAGTACATATTGGAATTCTGTGCACATCTGCTTGACTAACATAAAAACCTGTCCATATGGTGTTACAAGAATTTTTAACAGAACAATTTTATTGTGGAATTAAGTCAAATAGCAGACTTTAATAGCAGAACTATGGCATATAAGCCATTTTTAATTGAAAATTGCTACTGGCAGCCTACTTAACCCTCTTATGTTTAGACCAAAATGACATAGATTTAGTTTCTGTATTTAATAACAATTTATCTCTCAGTCATCCTCCTTTGTAACCATTTAAGTCTTTCAATTCCATCAGATTTTGAATGGATAAGCTACTAATGAATACAGTTTTATATCTATTTAATTTAAACACATAAATAAGTAAGTAAATAGGAATATAGTTACAGGAATTCCCAAGGAAAATATTTCTGTGGTTTAATTTATAATCTGTTTTTATTTTGGGATTAATGCAGATAGCATCAAAGTATCAAAATAAGAAACAAGCTTCATAGTCAATTCTATTTCCGATATTCTAGTAAAACAGCATGCAGCTTGAAAAGAAACACAAAAGATTTTCAGGCTGGTGACTGCTTTTGAATTGTGTTTGAATATGAAACTTCTCCAATAGCACTCTAAATACTTCTTTAGAATATCTGATGTCTAACAACATGGAACTGTATCAACACTACTATCAACACTATTGAAAATAATTCAAACCTTGCGTGAAACTTCATATATACTGAAAACTGGTCATATCAATTAAACTATAAAGAGTATGTACATATATGGTGCTACAAACCTTCAGCACTTGATATATCTCATGCATTTCTTAAGAAAACTTCTTAAAGAATAAATTCCAAATAAATTTTTCAATAAAAGAGGAAAGATGATGAAAGGTACTC
>VWZD01007602.1:0-12502 GCA_013396695.1 Sakesphorus luctuosus | reverse complement strand
ACTCAAAATCCTAATCTCTTGAAAATAAATTCTGTATTGGGGCTTTTGCTTTGCACAGCTTTTGAAAAATACAAAGTAACAAAAACAATGCTTCTATGGGTACTCCAACAGATATTGAGATTACTATTAAAAATTACAAAAAAAAGTAATCCTAATTTGAAAAACATCCTTCAGTTAAAAGGCATAGAGAAATCCACTATATGCTGGTTGGCATCAGAATCTGAAAGCTGGAAATGTGTTTATCTTGATCACTAAGAACAATTAACATTTTGGAATCAGAATGGAGCCACTCCTAATGGCAAAGATATGCCAGGTGAAACATACTGCACCTGTGTTGTTGATAACAGAATTCTACAGAGGAGAGAAAAACAGAATAAAAATAGTTGTCCTTGAAGTACATGTGTGTGATTCAGAATGTGTGCAAGAGACAGACCAGTGAAATGTGAAGGTGCTGTTTATACTCAACTCCTTTACGCACAAGAGATGCTTCAAGATTATTTTCAAGTATAACTATTTTATATATAATATAAAAATAAGATGACTGTAATATTGTGAGAACAAGAGGCCAAATTCAGCTAATGATTTTGGTTCTTTGTCCCTTTCACTTCCTCAAGCTACAAATGAAGAATTCCCTTTAATTTTTCTGCTCGAATAGGTGTGTATTCAAGAAGGTGTGAGCTTCCTTCTTCAGGGACATGCAGTAATACTCCCAAATTGTAAATGTGCAAGCATTCAGTGCAACTTGTGTGATTTTAACATACAAATCTTTTGGTCTAATCTCTTGATGTCTCAGTATCAGGTGCCTTACAACATAGTTGGAAACTTACGATGGTAACAGGGCATTCATTGTAAGGCTGAGTCTATTTCTAGAATTCCACTATTCCCTCTGCATTAGTTTGGCTGCAATATTTTCACTTGAGGGAGCTATACTGTATTCTTGTTGTTCCCACCTTCCTGTGGAAGATCCTTGAAACCAATAATTTGGAGAACTGGAGGAAAGTTTGGTGAAAAATTAGCTAATCTTACTTTTGCACTGTTCGTAGAATTTCTTCTCAGATTCAATGCTTTTCCTTGTTTCATCGAGAGTGTAAGTTATTCTTTCAATCAGTAATTGGTTTTAGATGCACATCACTCTATCAACAAGATACAGGTAATTAGAAGGAACCAACAGGGGAAAAGACAAAATAACCATCATAGAATAGTGTTCAAAAGGGCACTGAGTAAGCAATTTATTTAATAGCAGATTACAATCAATTATTTTGTCTTTTTGATATAAATTGCTTTTATTTCAGGAGTATTCATTGGGACATACTGTTGATGTCTATGGAACTCTGTTGTATATGAACTGTGAAGCTAGAAGGGCTTTATTTGCTATTACGTCTTAAGTTATATAATTTTCTTCACCAGTATTATTTGCCTTTTTGGTTTTCTGAGTTTTTATCATTTGACCTGCAGTAAATAGAAGAATTTGAGGACCAAAGAGCAGTTGATTTGCTATATTCAACACGAGATCAAATTTCAGACCTCATAATTCTCCCTCTCAAGCACTTACCTATCACCTGTTGACATAGCTACCATATCTATCACCAGCTCTTGAAACAGAACACATGTAATTTGTACTAGTTTTCCTACTAGATGTGCTCCACAGTAGTATTCAGATTTAAACTTTACATTCCATCTGCAGATTTGTATTACCAGGGAGAGCAAACTACTGTAGTAATAGAGATGTTGTGGCCAAGAAAGCCCGGCTGTTGTGCTTGGTGAAAAAGTCATAGCTGGCAAACACAGAAAGTCTGCAATATTTATGTAGAAGTTTCTGCAAAATTTCATGCACAAACACAACAGGGAGGAGCAAGAAAAGGGACCTTGTTCCTTGCTCAGGTAATCTTACAATCAGACAAAGGTTGCACATTTATAGTCTCCTAGTTCTGCAAGCCCAGATCAGCGACAACAGTGAACACTCTTACTCTGGATTACAAAGTGGGTGGAATATCCTTCTTTGATGCATCTAAGGCGCTCTTAGTTCTATTTTTGCATTCAAATATGCAGTAAGTGCATACAGTATCAAATTTATTTGGTTTTCTAACCATCATTTAAGTTGGCCAGAACTTGCCAGCTCAAGCTGGATTGAAGAACTAATCAATTTTCTACAGTCTCAGAGGAATTCTAAGATTACCAGGAATGTTAGAGAATTCTGAAGTTGCTAAGCTATTAACTACCTAGTTAACAATATATGATGGGGGGTAAATATGTATGTATGGCTCAGGTTTGGGAACAAAGATTTGGGAAGGGCTCTACCCATGTGGGTGTGTCCTTCGAGCCTGCGCAGTGGATTTCTTAGATGAGGCACAGCGTGTGCGGAACTGGTCCACCGTTTAAGTCCTAAGATTCATCTGCCAGGGTCGAGCGAGCTTGGATGGTGACAGTGAAGTCCTCAGGACTAGAACCTACAGCCCCTGGTATTCCCAGGAGGTATCCTATCCATGAACTAACAGGGGCTGACCCTGCTTAGCTTCCAAGACCTGAGGGGACTGGATGTCAGGGAGCGTGTTTAGGTATGATTAGGACCTACAGCTCAGCACTTGGTTATTTTATTAATTTTTCACATCTGTTGTTATCTTCCTTATCAGTGTCTCCCTTTTTACTGTTGCAAATGAACTCCTAAGGCAGTTTTTTACCTGCTTCTAGCTATTACATTTTCTTTGACAAGAGAGAAAACTTTGTTCAAGAGCAAGTGCCTCATCCCAGAAAGGTTCTATTAACTACAGCACCTCACCCAGCACATGATATTTAAACTGGGTTGCAGAAGTGCAGGAAAAAGCTTCCAAAAACCATCACAAGGTTTTTAATCTGTCCTTGACTTTCACTGAACCACAAGACCAGCTAAAGTCCATTTCAAAATGAAGATGACTTACGCTCCGGTTCCCTTATCAAAGAAAGACTTTGACTGAAACCACAATTTGCTACTGACAGTGATGAGGGCAGGAATACCATTGGCAAAGGTCTTCCCATGAAATTTAGGACATATCTGGATTAGTGGAACCATTCCTTCCCTCTTAGTTATTACTTTTTGCTTTCCGCAAACATTTTTCCACTTTAAGGCACCCTTTGTGACTACTAAAACTAAGCTAACGTTTTCTTTACAAAAGAGTTTGGCACCTGTATTCATCAGGAACTCTGACAGGCCAAGTTCTAAACACATTCCTACATTGTGTTTAGCAAAGGCAACTTTAAGCAGATGACACTCAAATACACTATAGCAAAGCTGATAGTTATACTGAACATCAATTTCCTAAATTTAGCCTTAAGTACATGCTGTGCAAGAAATAGGATGTGTTTGCGCAGGAAATTTTGACATGCCTCATTTAAGAAATGTGTTAAGGAAGAAATTCTACCACTATTATAGTATCCACTACTGTGTCCAAGGACACAGCTAGTATTCCAAAGTTTTTCTTGCAGTAAAACAAATACTTCAAGTGAAATATTGTTGACTTAATGTATGCACTGTGAATCCATATACATATCCCTTTCCTACGCACAGTTTACTTGCTTCCCAAGGAAGCAGTGGAATATATGTGACATAGCAGTGGATTTAGCAGAACATTTTGTAGGCTACCTGATCAAGTAGATTCATAGGAAGATTGGAGACAGAGTACTTAATTTATAGCATGCTCACACAATTACTTAGAATTGCAAAGGGGCATTTTGGTAAACTCACACTGTTTGGTGCTATTTCCACCTCCCCAGTGGGAAAGAAATAAAAAACTCTTTGTACAGAAGTCACTACCATAGGGACTACCTATGTGTTCTTCAAGTAACCCTATTTTGATGCTGAATAAATATACACTGTAAGGACATTAAAAACAGTAACTAAATATAATCAGAAGAATTGGCACTTCATGCATCTTATGAATGGTATGCACTTATGCTCTAAAATCAACCTGTATTATGCTGTAGCTTTGTGCATAGGCATTACTGAATTCTCTATGGAACTTTTAACCTCATTCAATACATTATTTTTAATAGCTACTAATTCTTATTGCTGTGAACTTGCATGAACAATTGTCTTTTAGGGGAAATGCTTAACAATAAAAATATAAAAGTGGTTTTCAGAAAAACAACTATATGCCACAGCTAGCAACTGTAAATATGTGTTTAAGGTGACTTCTAAGAGCAGACAAGAAGTGTAAATAACAGTGGAGCCAAGTTGTGGCTGCTTAATGCCAGTCTCCCTGCAGCTGGTAAAGAGTGCCCACTCTCCCATCTGTCTTGAAACAGATATATCCATTTGGAAGATATAATCTATAAATAGAGACAACACCACTCTAATGGGAAAAGTGTCATAACAGACCTATTAGTGTTCTCATGGTACACTGCTCTAGTTCAGTCTTAATAGCCAAGTCCTATTCCATCACAATATGCAGCCAGAGCCATTATTATAAATCAATTTTTGTTCTGGTAGGTTTGAACAAGGTGGTAACAATGATGTACAGAACATGATGGCCAAACTATGCCTACTAAAGTTAATAATGACTACGGGTCTACTTAGGCTTTCTATGAGGAAGTAGTTTGTTCTCACTCTATCCACAAATAAAACAATGCTAAAGAGATGATTAATTTCAAAAACCCCCAAACATTTATTTGCTTTCATATGCTATTTTAATGCATCTGTTCCTACCTATTATTTTCTTATTAGAACATGTGTAGTTAATAGCAAGGCCAATAGTGTATTACTGTTACAGACACTGCAACAGAGGAAATGTCAGAATTACTGGCCTAATCTTTAATTATATAATAGCATCAGGAAAAAAGTTATTATTTAATTTTATGTCTGTCCTTCCATTGTCTTGACAGCAACACCTACTTCCTACTAGCTATTTTTACCAACACATCAAAAAAAATACAACTTCAGAATATGAAGATGCTTAGGGGCAAGAGTGGAGGTTGTGATCAGGAAAGGAGGCTGTATCTAATGATTAAGAACTAAAAATACCCCAAATACAACTTCATATTAGTTAAAAAATGGAATCAGAGTAATGAAAACTGAACACTAGTTGCTTAGCATAGAAGCACTGCGCTGTTCTAGGGCAGGATTTACAAGAGTGTAACTTCACCACATAAGTCAATTTAGTTAGTATATAAAAAGTTAGCTTTTATTTCAATCCAGTTGCACCAGGTCAGATTTTTCAGAGATCAGTAAGCTTCTTTTTTTTTTTTTAGTCAAAAAATACTATGACTTTGAAATATAAGGAAGCTTGCTGGAGAGCAGCTTGCATTGTAACTACACAGTATCTCTAACGTAGTCTCTGTAAGAGGAGCTTAGTAAAACTGTGTCAATGTGCTATGCAGGTATATGAGCATGCCTCATCTCTGAGAGACACTCTTATGGTACGCAGAAAAAAAAGCAACAAAATTGTCACTTTTATGAAGTGATGGGCAGAAAAAATCTGCCCCTCAGCTTTCTCCTGAAATACAATTTGACCTAAAATTTAACCGTACAAATCTCTTAGAGCTGTGTCCTTACCTCAGAACAATTTTTTAAGAGGGGCAGATTATTACACAACTATATAAATACTCCATATATTAATAGTTCAGGACAGAATTTATATTGCAAAAGAAAATAAAGTCTGACTTTATGCTTAGCAATTATGTTTCCCTTAAAGACACTGCAGTGGAATCAATTATTCCAAAACCAATTTAAGAGAAATGCACAGAAAAAATCATTCTACAAGTTCATTTAATACAAAAATTCATATTAAAAAATTATTTGTTATTTTGACTTTTAAAAAATTTGCTTGGATTAATCGAACATTTCCCTGTTTCCCTGAAGTATCACCAAACCCAATATTTACAATACTTTAGGCATAAAATTAAGTCTCAGTTATGAATAATTTATTAGATTCTATACATAAGTGTAACTGACTTCTAGCAGGCTAAATAAAATTTAGAATAATCTATTTTTTAAATAATGAAAATGAGAATACAGGCCCTCCAGGCTTTGTAAGATGCATGTATACATATGCAGATTTGAGTTATTAGGAAGAGATAATTATGGAGTATCTGTTTTTATTTGGGAAGAGAAGTTACTGATTTTCTTTTGTTACATATAAACTGTCAACAGAAAAACATAATATTTAGACTTTTATTTTCCTATGAATGCCAATTTCCAATTATATTTTTAGTTTAGGAGGCAGCATTCATGATTCAGCTTGATACTAAAATATATCTATTTGAGTTAAGTTGCAAAGTAGAAAAGTCTGAGCAGCTTAACTTCTGACAGAAAATACTGATAAACAGAAAGGAATAAATAAATTAATGCATATATGGGGAAGACCAACGGAATAGTTACATTATCATATTAATTGCAGACCTGTGGTTCTAGACACATTAAGCAAGATCATTTTTTTTATTTTACAAAGAGGTACCTCAAAGAGTCTTGTCTTTTAATCTTTACTTTCTAGGGAGGCTTAGCATTGAAAAAAAAAATCAAAATCCCAAAAACCTGAAAACCCACTGTTCTAAGAATGAAGAGTATAAAACATATTAAAAACTGTCAGTGTCAGCAAACCATCACTGAAAGAGCTTCAGGTCAAGTAAATCTATTATTCATTCACTATTAAGAGCTATGTGTTCTTTCTAAATGTAAATTACACTCTTTAATTATTTTCAGTTTTCAAGAGTATCATTCATAAAGACAATTAAAATGGTATGATTAAAATAATCAAAATTCCTGTACAACATCCCAGAGGGCAACTGCAATGACATGATAAATTACACAAGTTTAGTGGTTCAAGACTTTATGTAGATTAGAAAGAGGTTATCAACTCCAGAGAGTGACAGAGTGCAGGACTGTCAAAGAGAAAATAAAAACAACTTGTTTGCTGATTTTTTGGGGAGGGAGGGTAGGAATACTAATGCTGTCTAACTAAGGCATAAAGATTGGAAGCCAAACAGCCTTAGCCACATCCTCAGCAGCATACTTGACTTCCCTGTGAGACCATGTAGCCTAATAAAACCAGAAATTTTCTGAGAAAAAAACCTCAACCAACCAAACAACAAAACCCCACAATTCTTGTGGGAGTGATTTAAATCATCCAGCAAATGTCTTGGCAATGCACAGAGGAGGGCAGAACCTTGAGGCCATAATCTGGTAATAGAAGGAGAAAACACGGGTCCTTGAGGGCCTCACAGACAGCAGGCAGTTGGTATTGTAAGGTTAGGGGTCTACATAATCACAGCTTGAGGGCAGAGGAACTCATAAGCATGGTCTTGTGCAGGGCTGCCTCTCCCCGATCAGGAAAGCTACCTTAAACACCCAGCATAAGCAGTACAAATACTTTCCTGCTATCAACATGAAACCCTGAGTGAATCAAACCTAAACTCCACCACCACCAAAACTGGTGATTCTTACAGTTGTCTAGTATCTATAGAAATCAAATTTAAATCAACTTGGTACCCGATTTTCACAGAAAATATTCATAATGAGTTCTAATGCCCTTGACAGATTCATGGCCAGATTGTGCCTTCATGAACTCAGAAATAGCCCCTATTTTGACAATATTTTTGTAAAATTACTTTTCCAATGATAAATTTCAGCTTATGATCCTCCAAAGTTGTCACTGTTATACCCTTGTTTCAGTAAATTCTTTTTTGTTTTTAATTTAACATAATAAAATATTTTTAAAATATAATTGAAAGTTTCTTTTTAACTTCTAATACCCTGTGTCCCCAACTGGTGTGACACAAATTAGAAATTTACATAGCTTCTCCTTTAAGAGAAATAATTATTTGAGAACAGGTTGTACAGTGAAAAATCCTCTGAAATAATTTTGTCTTTTGAAATGGACTGGGGAACATAGGAAAATAGAGACATCCAAGAGAGCAACTACCATCTCAGTATCCATCAACACCCTTTATTTTCCTATCTGTGTATATATCTACCTTCTACCTATCCTCCTGTCTGTTTGCAACACTTAGGTCATATCCTCACACAGGTAAACTCTTGGGAATTACTCACAGATCATGATTTTGAGTTTATGGAGTTTTTAGTTTTCTTTCTCCTAATAAATATAACGTTTACTATCTCTCAGACGCTGCATAGAAAAAGCACCCCCCCCCTCCAGGATTAAGTACTTATAGGAAAGGTTGTGTTAAACCTACAAAATAATAGGGTTACTCATGAAAGGCTCTACATTTCTGAGCTATATACTTTGTGTCATCTTTCTGCTTCTGCAGTAGGCATAAGTATAAACATAGCTCTTACCACTCCATTACTGTGCACCCCTTGTTCTTATGGAAGAATGAAAAGGTGAATTAACTAAACACTAGTGCAGCTTTTCATTAGAAATACTGCCAATTCTCCAAGGGACTATGAGACATTTTACATCTGCTCCTAAGTCTCAGCTTGGGCTCAATCTAGCTTGTCTCCTCCAGACCAACAGATGGCTTTGGTGAGAGTAATATACATGAAAATTTTCAGAGCTAAAACTGAAAGGTCTACGAAGTAAGAAAACCTGTTATTGCCCAGCATCCCTGTGGTTCTTTTACAAGTCATATTTGAACAAATGAATGTACTCTGCAAAGACATAGACATTTAAAAGCACGGGAATATGCTTGTTTCTGTATATTCTACTAGCAGAAATTACTTCTCAAACAACAGGACCTAAAAAAAAAAGTGTGTATAAAATACATTAATTAAGTACTCCAAAGCAAGGAGAATGCTCTGTGTAACCCATCTCACCAGTTCCTTCCTTTTTTATCTATTTTGAGTGATAATGCACAATAAGACTGTTTTGCTCATTTTGAAGGAAAATGTAGCCCTCTTGTTTCATATTGCACAGACATTTCCGATCTATAGTCAATTTGTTGCTCAGAAGGATCAAAAGAAGCTCCAAAAATCAACCAGCCAAAACAAAAAGTAACAACAACAAAAAAAAGCCAAAGAAAAACCCCCAACCCAGCAGAATTACAGTGAATTATGTTCTCTTTTGCTTTCTGGACCTTGTAAGGCTCACACCCAGCACACAGGTGTGTACCAGTTGGCAGTAGCTCGCCTGGAGTCCTGCCCGAATATGCTCTTTCTTTTATTTGGGATGATATCCAGCTGATAGACGTGAACAGCTCTAGCATACATCAAGACACCTAAAAAGGCACAGTCATAATCACTCTCCTAATAATCTCTAATTGCAGTGTGCTAACAAAATGGAATTCATTTCAGCAAAGAGCAGAGCCTACTACTTTATAGATTAGGTACCATTGTCTTTTTCTTCTATTTTTCAGACAAAAGTTATTTATGAAGAGTGAAAACTATTCTACCTCTGTGAACTCTACAAAATTGAAAATGCCACAGATGTTTTCAACAGTTTCTCCTTTTTTGAGGAAAAGTACATACAGGTGTTCTGTAGAAACAAAGAAGAACTCTAATTACTGCAACTGGTTTATGTAACTCTATGGTACGGTAAGTACCAGGTAGTGTTAGTTAGCTGCACTGCGGTGTAGTTTTGGTGAGCTGAGCTACACTGGATTCCTGCAGAAGGTGCCATTAGAGGGCAGCCTTGGATTTCCCCTGCATGTAAATCTATATGCCAACATGAGTATCCCAGTAGATCTGGGATTTCTGGTGGTATAGAGCAAAACTCATTTCATCTTCTTAAAATACACTACGAACTTTCCAGTACATAATTTTGCATTCTGTGAGGGAAAAAAAATAAACTTAGTATGGTTTAAGCAAATTTGTAATGTATGGGCAGGAGTAGATTATAATTTTTAATGGTCTTTAGGTACCTTTTAATTATTAACTTTCTTAATTATTAAAAATTTCCTTTTGTGATGTTTTATTTAAAGTCTTAATAAAACATCACTGGCAGCTCAGTAAATCCTGCCATAGTGCCTGATCACAGTAACTTCCATGTGAATGTGCTACAAAAAGAGGTAAATTTGGATTCCAGAACAACAGTCTTTCTTGAATCAGCCTGAGATTGGTTTTACTATATGAATACATAACATTATCTTGATATTTATTTTAGGTACCTAGCCAATTTAGCATAATTTCTTTTTCTTTTAATTACAGCTTAGTCCAATTATCTGCTGGGTAACATCTTTCTATTATTTATAATTAAGTAGTGGCATTCCATAGAAATTAGGAAAAATGTTGTACTTAGCACATTAAATTCCAGATAAAATTGTATGCAAAAGCCCTATGTGATTTTTGCCGTAATTTTCTTCTTCATATTATGTAACTCTTTTACACTACATTGCTTTCCAATTACTCTGCTGAAGTACATTTGTCTGAAACATATGTCTAACCTTTTCAGCTGTTTGAGGGTTGTTTGGTACAGTAATCTCCATCAGGTTAGTCAACTTAAAGATCCCCCACTGATCCCTTCACATAAAAGGTTTAAGGACTTGGAGCTCAGGATCCTCATCACTGTTAGCAGCAGAAGCTCATTCAAAGTACTCTTTTACTCTAGATGAAACTAATCCCTTGTCAGAAAGTAAACAAAGAGTTTTGCATTTCACGAAGCTAAACAAACATGCACAGAACAATGACAGAATACCACAACAAACCCATAAATAACAGTCCCAGAGGGCTTTACTCAGATTTCAGCTGAATACATAAAGACTTTCAAAATGCCAAACTTGCCTAGACGCACAAGAGCACTATGATACAAATACAGGCTTAAATGACAGGCTCTCAGCTCTCTGGAATACACATATGAAATAATAACAACCAGGCAGACGGTGTGTGTATCCAGATCCTGGTAATAAAAGCACCATTTGTATTGCATAAACATGTAAGCAAAAAACATCTATTCCCTCAGGGATCACACTGGCTACAAGAGGTCTCATTTGTTGGACCTAAAATTCCTTAATCTTGTTTTCTATGCTCATGGTCCACTAGTCAACTTTTAACTTTGTCTGTTGCTATTTTTTCATGTGACTGCACAAGAACTTGGCAGCTTTTAAGACTCCAAATGGCCTGCCCTGGAGTCTACAACACGGTTGGAGCAGTACAATGTACTATGATTTTTTTCACACCAACAAGAATGGAAAAAAAAAGCCCAATGAAAAAATATCCGAGACACCTGACACTCCGTCAGCTTTTAAAGTATTTTTTTTTTAGCTTTTACTATCAAAGGAACTGTCTATTCCATACCGTGACTTCAGCCTCCTGATCACTGATCCCTATAACATTGGAACGGGCCAGGAAATAAAATCTCACTCCTCTTCCCAGTGCAATGAAGAGCTGGGGCAACATTGGTCTTGAACCAGTCAAATCTCACAGTGACCAACAGGTGGGAGCACTGCAATTTTCAGAACACTGATTTCTTATTGTTCAGAGGCACCCAGAAGCCTAATTTCGTCTTGGGATTGGCAAAACAGACACTTTAGAGGAAAGAAAGTGACATGAGTTATTGATCTGTACTTGAACACTACCAAGTAGGAAAAAACCCCACCCAAATCTAAACTACTGAGCCATTGCAGAGCAGAGTGAAAATCTATGCCACGTGCATCAGTCAGGAAAGGAGAAGTGCTTATCATCCCTACAAAAGACAAACATGGCACAGTGTTCCCTGAAAGAGTCAGCATGGAAGACTCTCAATCTTTTCTTCAAGCAAGTCAAACATCCCTCCTGTGCAAAGGGAATAGTCAGTTTACAAACTCAAAATCTCTTCCAAACCACTCAGAAAATTACTGCATGGGAGGAAAGAATTCAGGCTTGTTCTTTAAAGCACTTCTATCCTCTTTTTGAGTCAAACCACTTGTCGTTGACACTGAGCATTCTTGAAGTCTATAGCATTGCGGCATAACTATGTAGGTGTTATTCAGTGAGCAATAACATATGGAAGAAACCGAGTAATCTGTTTTCTTCAGAAATCTGAGAGAAAATATTTGCAAGCACCAGCTATGAAAGAGTTAAGTAAATAATTGATGAGAACATTAATAACAGTAAGGGNTTGTGTTTAATAATTAGCTTTTTCAATTGGGAATTTTTAAAAGAGATTATATTGAAGTAATTTTGATTTAATTTTTCTCAACTAGAAGATACTTTCATTGCTTTAGCTTTGGTATTTTATTAAAGTAAAAAACCACTATGATATCTGGATTAAAATTTTTTCTTGTTTATCTTGAATTTATTCTTTTGAAAGGTCAATTTCATTCTGTAGTACAGCTTTCTTAAAGACTTGTTCAAGACTTCTCATGCTTTGCTCTGCCTTTCTTTTTCTAGCCAGTATTTATATTTTTTAATTAACTGTTTTGTACACTTATAATGAGTTTAAATTGGATAGACTTAACATACATTATGTGAACTCAGCTAGATAAATTTCTCATATGCATTTAGGATATTCTGGTCTTATCAAAAGTATTATTGCTAAACATGGAATACTTTTAAAAACTTTTTAACACACTAGAATTAATCCTCTTTCACTTTATTATGGGTGCCAACCTTAGAGGTCTCTGACCTTGCAAATTACTAGAGCATGTGCTTAATTTTAAGCAC
>VWZD01007601.1:35680-108309 GCA_013396695.1 Sakesphorus luctuosus | reverse complement strand
GCCCCGCTGCCGCCACGCCGCGGGGCACGGGGGTCGCCCCTGAGAGAGCCCGGGGGTATTCCTGGGGTACCCTCTCCCCCAGGGCGCGCTCTCCGGGACGGGACGGAGGGGCGGGGCCGAGCGCGGGGNCCCGGCCCGGCTGGGCCCGGCCGTCCGTAGCGCCGCCGGGGCGGGCCTTGGGCTCTCGCGGGAGCTGCGCCGGCGCCGCCCGTCTGCGAGCGCGGCCCCCGCGGAACCAATAAAGTTTGTTTCAAAAAAAGGCAAGAAAAGGGCAGGAAGGGAGCGGTGTTGCCGCGGCTGAGGGCGAGCGCGTCACTGGCCGCCCGGCCATCCCGAGGCGGACGGGCAGCTCCAGCTCCGCCCGGCCAGCCCGGAGCGGACGGGCAGCTCCAGCTCCGCTCGCTCGCTCTCAGCAGCCGTCGCCCTCCGCGGGGAGCGGCGCCTCCGCCGCTCAGCGGGCCCGCTCGTGAGTATGACTGGGCGGCTGCGGGGGGCAGCGCTCCCCGCGCAGGGCGGCGGGGCGGCCGTGCCGGGCCTGGCGGGGGCGCCCGGGGCGGAGAGTGACAGGTGTCAGGCTCTCCCTCCGCGGGGGCACCCCCGGGCGCTCTGGCTGCGGGCCGGGCCGCGCTGTGGCACGGGAGCTGCTCCGGAGTGCTGCCGGTCCCCGGCCGGGGCAGCGCTGGGCGCCGCCTGACAGCTCTTCCCCGTGCCCGGCTCCGCTCCGCCCTGCCCCGCAGCGCCGCTGCCGGCGCTCCCCCGGCTCCGGGGAACATGTAAGCGCGGCCGGCGGCGTGAGGCGCTCCCGAGCGGCCGCGTCCAGCCCGGGGGTCGCGCTGACCTGTGGGGTTTTGTGTGTGTTCGGTCACGGCAGGGCTCGCCTCCCCCTCCCCGCAGTGAGTGTCCTGGCGCGGGGACAGCGCCGGACGGGCGGCCGCGGCCATGCCAGGCGGTAAGGAGACACGGCTGCTGCACCTCGGCGAGATGGAGAAGCTGGACAAGACCCTCTTCAGGCTGGAGCAGGGTAGGGCGAGGCGGAAGGGCCGCGGCGGGGGAAATGGACGGGATGTAACCACCGTCTTTGGACAGCAGTGTAGAGGGAGCTCAGCCTGCAGTGGTGCTGTTTGCGGGGTGTAGGTGTTTTATTGGTTTAGGGTTTATTGTGGTTTTGTTAGTGTAGTTTGTTTTTACTTTTTTTTTCATTGCTTTAATGTAAAACAATTTCTGACATCCTTGCTTCCACTGCAGAGTTCTATGGGCTCCAGACACGGTTCACTCTGACTCATAAAACTCTTGAGAAATGAAGAGCAGATTGGCCAGGAGCCTCAGTCTTAATGGAAGTGAAGTGCAAAGCATTTTTTAGATAGGCCCTGTCCCTCTCCTTTTATAGCCTGTACTTCAGTGACCCAAAGAAGTCTCGTAAGTCAAGGTCTCCAGGGTTTATCTGTGATGCCACAGCACTCCATGTTTTAATATTGTGATTCTGAAATCTGTCCGTAATACTAGCATTTTGCAAAGTCTGAAAGTTTGAGATACTACTTCAGAGCACAAGCTCTTTAGCTCCTCCTAAATCTCATTGGCAGATTCTTAGAGCTGTGTATCCTGCTGCATACTTCGAAGAACTTGGCATTATTTCTCCTTGAAAAGCATTCTTAAGTCTATTTGGGGAAAAAACACCAAAACAAGTAAAACCCCCCCACTAATTACTGTTATGCTGGTCAGCAAATTCAGACTATGAAACTAAAGCCACTGTCTTTAAAAAGCATTTTTAATGATGTAACAATTTTTATTATGAATTTTTGTGGGTTTTATTACTGTGTTTTACTGATCTAGGAATGTAATATCAAAGTGGTTTAATAGAGGAGCAAGATTTTGCTCCTTGAGAATAAAAATTCTCTTTAACTATATTGATTTCAAAATTTTCTGATAGTCTAATGTAAGAAAGTGTCAGTAGTGAAGAAGTGCACAGTTGGCCCTAGCCTCCATTTTCAACTCTTCCATCCAATTGTGTAAATTGTCTTGGAAGGAGTCACACAGAAGTGCATGGCTATCAAACATTCAAGTGCCTTTGCTGGTAGCAGCCTCTGAGAGGGCATAGCTAATTTTGAGCACAGCATTCCTGATGTCAGTATAACTGTTACAGGAAATAAGATATCAATGGCATATATCCCTGTGCTCTAATTTTAGTAATCTCTCTAAGAAAATGTCAGGTCAGTACTGAAGAGAGTGTACTTAACCTTCCTAAAGTGTTTTTTTTTTTAAATTGTTTGGTTTTGCATTCAAATGCACTTCATTTTACCTGCCAGATATTTAGCCCAAAAAACACTGCTCAATATGGTGAGTTTTGGTGCAGTGGTGATTAAGTTAGTAAGAGGAATGACAATCTTGGCAAGACTTATATTTAAATGTGTTCAGATACTGAGTTCTGGTGTTAAGAGTCCCCACGATTCTACTTACTAAGCAAGTGGCATTTTTTTTACTTAGGGTACTGGAACTTGACATTCAGGGCTTTTTCCACTTTGATTCATTATCTGTGTAGTAATAACTTTCTCTTTTTTCACAAATACTCAGGTTTCTTTTACCCCCTATTTTGTAGACTGCTAGGGCTAGTAGGTGTTTTACTACAGTTAACTGTGACTGGCATGTAAGTTAGAAAAGTCACTGTGCAAGAACTTAGATCAGTTTCATTTACTTGAAAGAACCCTGTAATTAGCCACAGAAATGGTGGTGGCCCTCACACCTGTAAGTGCAAACCTAATCTGAAACCTCTTGACTAAACTGATTTTTTTTACATCCAGCTCAACAGAGTACATGTGAGTTTATGTCCTGATTTTTTAACTTTATTTTTTTCTCATTATCATGGGTATTTTAAGCCTAAACTTAACCCTCTTTCTATATGTCTGTGTGACCTGCAGCATGTATACAAAATTCCCTTTGTTCTGTTAAGCTGTAAAAGTTTAAAAATTTGTATATTGTAGCTTGCACACATATGTATATATCATTTTACATTTAAAAACATAAGGAGTTTAGCATTGTTTAGTGAGCCGTCAATGAATTATGAAGGGATTTGAAATATTTTCTATTTTGAAATGTGTTCCTAATTTTTTTCAGACATTTTCGTGGATCAGGCCAGGATTTGGCAAACTTAAGTACTTAAAGGCTACATAAAGATTGCATAAAATTGTATGTAGACTGTGTTTTGCTGAATTTTGTTTTGAAGACTTTTCATATAACAAAGAGAAGCAAAATTGGAACGGAGATGGAATAGTGCCATATAAGTAAATGAGAAAGGACTATATGTAAAGTAGGCAAAGAACAATGTTAGGAAGAGATGATGCAGATTTGGGTGCCACAAAATAACAAAGATCTAAAGCTGTTACAGGGTGTTCAGAGTGACAGTGAAGGGCTTTGAGGGAAAGCCATACAAGAAGTGGCTGAGGACACTTGGTGTGTTCAGACTGGAGGAAACTGAGGGGAGACATCATTGCAGTTACAACTTCCTCCTGAGGGGAGAAGAGGGGCAGGCTCTGATCTCTGCTCTGTGGTGACCAGTGACAAGACCTGAGGGAATTGTCTGAAGCTGAGTCAGGGGAGGTGTAGGTTGGATTTTAGAGAATGATACTTCCCCCAGGGAAGTGGGCGCAGTACCAAGCCTGACAGAGTTCAAGAGATCTTTGGACAACTCTCTCAGGCACATGGTGTGTGGCTGTGCTGTGCCAGGAATTGGACTTCAGTGATCCTTGTGAGTCCCTTCCAGCTCAGGATGTTCTGTGATTCTGTGCTGTAGAAATATATCGTTCTGTTGAAATTCTTGGCACATATGTTGGTGTTCTTTCTCATTAACATGATATCAAATTAGGAGTAGTAATAACAGACTAGAAGTACCTAGTCATCCTGATAAAAGTGATTTTATCTTTTTTTTTCTTTAGGTTTTGAACTACAGTTCCGATTAGGCCCCACTCTACAAGGCAAGCCTGTTACTGTCTTCACAAATTATCCGGCTTCTGGAGAAGTGTTTGATCGCCACAAGTTCAGGACATTATCATGGCACAATCCTGCAGGAAAAGAAGATGACTCTGACAAATACTGCAAGCTGGATCTCCAAATTTCTGGGTCATATCAGTACTATTTTAGTCTTGGGTGAGTGAAATTCTGTTATTTACAGCCTAATGCAGTCTGTTTCTACATTCTAACCTAAAGAAAAACATTTTTTCCACGTGTTTTTCAAATTGCAACCATTGGGCCAATCAGAATCTGCTAATGGAAGTTCATAACTGTGGTGGTTATTTGATGCTTTCTGATGCAGACACATTCTGGAGAATATACAGAACCAAGTTAATCAATTTTCTGTGAACATTGGAGAAGCAATCTATTTTTATAAGTTTTCAAATTCATCGGCATTCTGAGTATATGAATGATTAGTTTGTACTTTCTTCATTGACTTTAAGAGTTCTTTTCTACCTTTGTGGCACAGAGGTTTTGGGATTCTTTACTTGCATCCTTTGTCCTTTTTTTTTTTTTTCAGTAGGACAACTGCAGAAGAGAATGTTAATGTCTGTCTGTAATAATTGTAGTCTGGTATACTGGAATTTCTGGAAGATGGGTGCTTACGTTCTTCCAGTCTTAGAAGGACATTTAGCTTGGGTGTCTTCCTGAGGATGGTGCTCAAAATGGAGATCTTTGTATAATAGATGGACAGTCATGCTTTCTGTGTTTCTGTCCATATGCCAAATGGAGGAATCTGTACTGTCTCATAAAATAACAAAGGTATCTTGCTTTTGCAGAGAGTTTAAAGCTCTGTATCCCAATTGTATTCTTTTAAATCCAGCGGAGAGATGATGCCTATGAGGTGAACAATTCAGTGTTTCCTATTTTCTTCATGTGCTTTGCAGTCCTGTTCCCCATTTCCCCTCAATTGCTGTACTGGGCTACTGTGTTTTTGAAATACTTGTACTGCTTGGATTCCCTTTCTGAAACTGACAATGGGTATTAACTATACCAATGAAAATTAATTTTTTTTCCTAGAAATGAAAAAAGTGGTGGAGGTTATATAGTTGTGGATCCTATTTTGCATGTTGGAGCTGATAATCATGTTCTACCTTTGGACTGTGTTACACTCCAGACGTTCCTTGCTAAGTGTCTGGGACCATTTCAGGAATGGGAAGATAGACTTAAAGTTGCAAAAGAAACAGGTAATGCCAATACACATAGTAAGTTTTTGTCTTATGATCAAAAAACAAAGCTACACCAAAGAGCTTCAGTGTGAGCAGCTCATTTGTTCTTTGTAGACAAAATGTTTTCCACTACATTCAGTGACAGATTAAGTCAGTGAAATGATTAAAATATTGGCAGAGGTGCAAAAATTCAGGATTTCCTAATATGGGAAACAACCTCTGTTTTATTGTTTTGATTTCAGATAGACATGGAAGTTTGTAGAATTGACAGGGTGATTTTTAAAGCTTGCATTATACAGAATTCCAAAAGGAAGATTTACAATTCACGTTGGTTATCCCGAACATTAGCTTTAAGTCTTTTATAACTGCAGCTTACTAAGCTTCTACTATTAACTTTGTCTGATATTTTTTTTATTTTTTTTTCTCATTGAATATATGGCTTCTTATTACATAGGTTACAACATGATTCATTTTACACCACTACAGAAGCTTGGACTTTCTAGATCATGTTATTCACTGGCTGATCAGTTAGAAGTAAATCCTGAATTTTCAAGCCATAATAAAAAGTGCACTTGGAGTGATATAGGAGCTCTTGTGGAGAAACTGAAAAATGAATGGAATATGCTTTGCATCACAGATGTAGTCTACAATCATACTGGTATGATTTTTGTATGTTAATAACCAGATTATTCCTATAATTATAATTCATTCTTTCTCTTAACTTGTCCCTCTCGAATACATTTTTTAGTTCCTGTTTTAAGCAAGATAGTTATCTATGACTTTGAATCTCTCAAATCCAGGACAACTCCTTACAATTGTACTTGATATGTTTCCGTAACAAGTGTAAAAGAACTTAAATGTTGTTACTGAAAGAGTGAGTAGAGCCCTTCTTAGAGAGAATTAATGAGCTGTGTATGTGTCTATGCAATATGCTTATTTTCATGAACTGTGGTGTACAGTTCCCACATTAGTTGAGCAGAGTCTGCATTGTGAATAGTTGGTGAACATAAACTGAGTACTTTGTTGTTAAACTGGGTATTTTGCTTGTAGCTGCTTAAAAGTAACTGCTCCAATGTGGGTCTAACATGCAGATGATAAACAGTTGGGACAAGAGGCTGGGATTAAGCAATGGAGGAAATGTTGCAACTCAGTCTCTGGGGAAAGAAAAAAGGAAACATCTTTGAGTTTGGGGCAGAGTTTTTTAAGCATAGGTATGCTAATACATCAAAGGTGTTATTTCTCTTAATCACTTGAGAAACAGTGGGTTTTCTTCTGTATGATCTGATGAAATTTAAACTAGAGCACTTCATAATTTGTAATCTTGCTGATTATTTGGGTAATGAGTTTGATTACGTTTATAATGCAGTTGTTATGCTGCAATCCTAAAGATCATAATAATCAGTGTTCTCAAAGCACAGAGTACAACAAGTGGTTATGTATATTGGTGTCTTTTGAGGCTTAAAAAACCCTAAATACAGATATTTGTCAATTTCAAGCTTTATTTGCTTAAGTTCTTCGGTGTTGACTGCTGCCAAACATTCCTATCCAATCAGTCTGCAATGCAGTGTGGTTCCTGTTTGCCCCATCTGTTTGTTGAAAAGTTACTAAGTATAGTTGTTGGCTGTGTGTCTACTGAATTAGGATTTTAAACATTCTGCCAGTTCTCGATGAAAAATTTTCTTGCACTTGACCAACTAGAAGTCCAGTTTCTGTTACATGTGCTTGAGATCCTGTTTTTACAGTGTATATTTGAATGCTGCCAAGGAGAATGTCTGGTTTTTATGGGCAAAAATACTTAGCTCTAAAAGTTAGACACCAGAATATATTTGAGAAGAAAAATGTCACATTATTTGGCTACATTTGTAGAAAGACATTTTCAGGTTATGTTCAGAGTTAGTCATCTCCTTTGGGATGGATGACTCAACATTTGCACTATGGTGAAAGGTTGTTCAGAAATGTCTTCTAACAGGATGGAAATATTCAGGTGATTGTGGTTAGGACTTAGATCATGAAGCATTCACTTGAGGGCTTTGTTGCCTGCTTTTAAACTTTAGTTTTCCTCCCTGTTTTGTTGTGTATAATCCAAACCTCTTGATATACAGCTGTCTCTCAACTATTAAATGACAAATTTAGTGTTAGCTGAGGATGCACTGATGTTACATGATTGTGGAGTGTCTTGGGGGGCTTTTGAGATAAGAAAATATGGAAATAGTTTTTGGGGTTCTTTGTGTCTGGATCTTGATTAGATGGAAATTTAACTGGTTTTTTCCTTTTAATTGAATACTGATTTCTAGCAGTTAAATTAATTCCTGCGCATTAGGGTGATTTAATTGTAAAACATGTTTCTTAGACCCATTTGAATATAAAAGACACAAAATGTATAGTCCATTATTTTGATTAGATTGTGGATACTTGCACATTACTATTAATTCTGCAGCATGTCTGCATTAGAAGCTTAGATTGTCTTACAGTAAATCCTCTAATGCTGTTAATTCCAGCAGCTCATGACCTCCCAGCTTATACTGGTTCTATCTGTTGAATGTTTCTGCTTTCTGGTTGAGACAGTCGTGTACAAAAAGACGCTGCTTCCCCTCCGCAGGAGTGAGACAGCCCATGGTCAGGAGTGACACTGAGCTGAGGTGTTTGGTGTTCACACTGGAATGGAGACCAGACTGCTTGCACAGTAGAGAGCAGTGAGAATCAGTTCTTGTTGTTAACAGCTCTGTTTGGCTCTAATGAGAGCCAGAATCTGTGGCCTGACTTTAAAAGTGAAGTCATGCACTAATGTTAAGTGTCAGTGCACCCTTGGCATCTTCGTGGGAGTATCACAGATAAACTTGCCAACACTCTCTAGTTCCTTTTCTGAGCTTTCAGTGGCTGTAATGAATTGTATAAAAGAATAAATTATAAAAATAAAAATAAATTATAAAAATAAATTATATATTATTTATCTTTCACAAGAGGGTACTATTGTCTAATTGCAATATAGCACTTGAATAAATCATACTTTCAAGCACATTGTCATATCAAACACCAACATTTTCTCAGCTTTAAAAAAGATCGAACTAAAAGAAGTCATGGCCCATGTAACTACTAAATATTGGGTTTGTGTTTAATTTATATAACAATGAGTAATTTGAAGAAAAGAATGTAATAGATTTTAGAATGTTTTCTGTAATTTCTTGTCTTGGTATTTCCTAAAAATATATTTACTTTATACTACACACACACGCACGCACACACATGCACACACACTCTACTCTACTCATTTTTTCCCTAGTTGTAACAAATATAATCAGCAGTGATGCTTTGGGAAATTTTTTTTCTTTTGATATTATGTTGTGCATCACTAGAGCTTACTTTATGATCTGGAAACATCCTTGTGTTCCATACCAGAACTAACAGAGCACCTGTTGACCAGTTTTGTATTAACCCCTTCAATTTAAGTTATATATTGTCTTTTTAGAACTAATTGTATTTAGTGATGAAAATTGTTTATAGTAGATCATAGTTCTTGATGAGTGAATGGAACAAGCTGGTTTTGCTTTTTGGTAAAAAAAAAATTTTCAGAAGTAGTAATGTATAAAGAGGAAAAGGAGGAGGAATCTCTTTGGCCTAGAGCAGCCTTTAACAGCTTAAGCTTATTACTGCTTTATGTAACTTTAAAATATGGTGGTGTTTAAACCACGAAGATCTTAATTACCACAAATGGTTTGACCCTACAGACATGGAATTTTGGCATGTGTATAATGGTCTTGAGGTACAATGTACAAGGGTATTCAGAAGAGCTGTTCACACTTGTGGGCTGAGCTAGTACAGTCTTTTCTTTCCCTTTGACTTTTTTGTTTTAACTTCTTTGAACTAAACAAACCCGGATCTCGGGTGTTACTGATTCTGCTATAATTCTGGACATGTTAGTGACCCTTCATGTTTCCAATATGATAATTTTCTATATATTTTCCTGTGCATGAAGTACTACTTATGTTTTTCATTGCTTTGCTGAAAACCTGGGGTTTTTTTGTTAAGCATTCTGTGGGATTTCTTTTGTTGTTTTGGGGAGTTTTAGAATTGGTGGCACTATTGCATATTTTTATGTAACTAAGAAAGGGTTTCTCTGCAGTTTCTGCAGCTATATTTTTTGCAATAAAAATGGCAATCAGTAATACCCCTCTGCATTAAACAATGACTTTCTATTGACATGGAAAACTCAGTTGAAACGTAAATGAAGTAAATGTGCCATAGTACCTTAGCTTTATAGTGTTAAGATGTTTGCAAAAGACAATGAAGTGTCCAACTTATGTGCTTACATTTTTGTTTGTTTTTTTCCATTCCCCCCTTTCCTTTTTTTCAATAAGCTACTAACAGTGAATGGCTCAGGATGCATCCAGAGTGTGGCTATAACCTCGTCAATTCTCCTCACCTGAAGCCAGCTTGGGTATTGGATAGAGCTCTTTGGCACTTGACCGGTATGGTGGCTGATGGGAAGTGTATTGCCAAAGGGGTCCCTCCCTTAATTGAAAATGATCAACACCTGAATGTAAGTGAATGAGAACTTAGTATAAGCTAATGAAGAGCATAAATATTTGATTAAATTCTTCAATATTTCTAAAATTGTGTAAATGCACAAAAATTTATGTGTACTTTGCAGGTATATTTTAATGAAATAAGCCTTTACTCTCCAATTTTCTGAACAGTTCCTGTGAGCCCTTAGCTTTTAATTACATTAATAAGCAATATTATTAAATAACATACTTTTTATTTTTACAGTGCTTACGTAAAATAATTTGTGAAGACATATATCCAAAAATCAGACTATGGGAATTTTTCCAAGTGGATGTTAACAAAGCTGTGCAGCAATTTAAAACCCTTCTAACTCAAGGTAAAGGAAGACTATGTCACTGATGCATATGAATTATATATTTATAATTGAAGAAACAGCAAGATGGAATACAAAATATTGCCATTTTTGTGACATCTACTGTGCTGACTTAAGCATACAAGAATGCTTTGAGGGCAAGGAAAGCTTTTTAAGAATTTGTTCCACTTCAGTGCCTTTATCTACCCATATCTAGAATGCTAGAATTTCAAAAGATATATACCCTCTAAATGTAATTACTGTTTTTACTTTGAGTACTCTTTTCTGTCTTGTTCTTAGGCAAAATGAGCACAAAATCTGACCCAAATCAACATCTTCAAATACTTCAGGACCCTGATTACAGGCGATTTGGCTGTACTGTAGATATGAATATAGCACTGGCAACATTCATACCGCACAGGTATTGTATTATTGATTACATGTGAAATTTGCAAAGCCAAGTAAATGACATTGTTTTAAGAGATGGGGAACAATTTAATTTTTTATTCCTTTTAGTTATATATGCTATGTGTTTTTAAAATAACTTTTTCTCATTGTTCTCTGCTTTTGATGTCCCTCTGAGAAGCAATGGACCAGCTGCAATAGAAGAGTGTTGTAACTGGTTTCGCAAGAGGATTGAGGAACTAAATGCTGAGCAATACAGACAAACTTGTCACCATCAAGAACAGGTGTTATAATTACTGTGTTTTAATGCTGAATTGTTTAGAATTGTAAACAAATGCAGGCATTTCAATAATGCATAATTTAATTACTTCTAGGCTATCAATTGCCTTGTGGGAACTGTGGTTTATGAACGAATGGCATGTGATGGTCCTAAGCTGGGTCTTATCAGTAGAAAAAATCCTTTAGTTACCAGGTATATACATGGTTTTATTGTTTGTTTGGAAACTATTAGAATCCATCCAGGGAAAGCAAGTTCAAAGTTCATTAATAGTATGCATTAATATGTACAAGTGCATGTTTTCTTTCCCATGAACAAGTGCCACTTAATGAATTGACAGATGTTGTTAAGCAACAGTGATAATTATTTAATAAATAAATGTGACTGGAAAGCATAAGACAATACTCAGAGCATATCAAAGCCTTACATAGTGGAAATTGCTGTTGTAGGTGGAAGAGAGGTGGAACTAAGAAAGTTTACACCTTTCAAGTTTGATGTACTTGGTTCAGTCATGTATCTAAAGAGCTAGGGCTTTAATCTTACAATACCAGCTGACACCAAGATAGTGGCAACAACTGCCCTTTGTTCTTCAAAGCATGCTACAAAATAGAAAACTGCCCACCTTTTATGTAAGCTACTTTTTTATCTGTATTGTGTACAAGCCAGTTCATAGAGTGTTTTAATTTCAAAGACAGTTAATTGCAGCTTAGATTACCGTGTGTGTTTGGTGTTTGTCTCTTTTTTTGCCCCATCCTAATTGTCTGTCTATTCTATAGGTATTTTACGTATCCATTCAAAGAGCTGACTGTGGAGGAAGAAGAAACTATGATACATCAGCCAGATAAAGCTTGTTATTTCATGGCTCATAATGGCTGGGTTATGGGAGATGATCCTCTTAGAAACTTTGCAGAACCAGGTTTGTAAAAGAACTTTGAATTATCTTACAAACCATTTGATACTCTAGCCAAAGCAAAAAGGATTTTATTTAATCTATCTTTTTTCCAGATGTATTCCTATGAAGCTGCAGAATAGCAGATACTAAGCTTATAGCACTTTAATTTCCCATTCAGCATACAGATCAACTGTAAGAACTGGAATTTGAGGGACAATTTTACAAGATTTGAGAGGGAAATTACCAGCTTTCTGCCACTGAAATGGGGATGTCCTGCCTCCCCACTTTTGTCATTGTCTTTGTTGCTTACTTTGTACTTTGTTCCAACACCAGTGCTTGTTGGCATTTCCATGAGACAATGACAGTGTGGCAGAAAACTAATGCAATGAAAAGGTGAATAGTATTTTACTGCATTAGTGAGCAAAAACTGGATCCTTGAAAAGTCCACCGAGTGGTAGTCAGACAGTCAAGAGATGACCCAGTTAATGCAAATTAAATATGCAGATTACTTGTGAATGTAAAATGAGGTAGGAAATGACCATGCACTAAAATACTGAATTCTAACTCCTTTGGGCACAGTGTTGATCTCTAATAAATGCAAAAACAACTTGGATTCAGGGTAGTCATTCACTTTCTAAGCTAAATCAAAGGCTAGTTTAATTAAAAACAGCGTAAGATTTGGGGCTCTTTTAGAAGCTAATCTGATGATATTCCAGACCGATCCAAAGTTAACAAACATTTAATTTCTGCGTAGTAAATCTACAGTCCTTTCACTGCGTTTTATTTACTTTTATTCTCTTTCTCAAGGGATGAAGGTAGTGTGTGTTTCAAGGATGTTTTTGTTCAGTTGCCTTTTAGTTTATTGCCCTTTCTCTAGGCAGACGGTTGTAATTTTTCTTTCAGTCACTGGCTTTAGTTAGTGCACTTAATTTCCATTACTTTGGTTTCTCTCTTAACTCATCTACAGCTTTTTGAGTGCTTTATACTTATGTTATGCCTTTGTTTTATGCCACATCCTGATAACACAGCATGAAAATATGGTGCAAAAGGGCACAAATAAAGGAATTGCAAAACAAAGGCTGCCAGTTTTCTAAATGATCCTTTAGAATTCACAGTGTACATCCAAAGAAAGCCTGTGCTGCTATTAGTGAAGAAAAAGGCTGGCTGTGCTTTAGTGAATGTTCTTGGAAGTAGTAGTAATTTACAGTCCTTGCTTTTTACTTACTAGCTTTGGAAATTCATCACAATATGCTGCTAACAGATGACAAAATTGTAAATTGTGGCTGTAAAAGTTTATGGTAATATAGTGAGATGCTTTTTTGAATTTGGCCAGTATAAACAAACAAACTACTGATTTTATTTGTTTGCTGCTTTTTTTCTTTTTCTGAAGTAAAGTTTTTATACTACTTTGAAGACTGAAAGGGAATTGGATTTCAATGTGAAAAATTATTTCACTATCACTATAGAAGATAAATACTTCCTTGGAGCAGTCTGAAATTATGCATCAGTGTAGGGTAGATTTTGAGTTGATGCGATTATTGTTAGGATTTTTACTCTTCATTGCAATGTTGTTCTACTCTTTAGCAGTAAAAAATAAAATACCACATTTTCATTTTGGTGCACATTTTATACTATATATGCACTAAAGTGAATTTGTTTCCCTTACAGGTTCAAATGTTTACTTGAGAAGAGAACTCATTTGTTGGGGAGACAGTGTGAAACTGCGTTATGGGAATAAACCTGAAGATTGCCCATACCTCTGGGCACATATGAAAAAATACACTGAAATTACTGCCAAGTATTTCCATGGTGTTCGTCTTGACAACTGTCACTCCACACCCATTCACGTAGCTGAGGTACGGAAAATTAAGTGTGTTTATTATAAAGTGGCTTCTATCTGTGCAGTAGGTCCTGCACTGTTGCTAGAAAATCTGTAGGATCTACATGGCAGAGTTCAGGTGTGAATGAGTCTTCCTCAGCATAAAAGCAAGGTTTCTTGTCTTGTGATGTTTGAATATGGTTTCAGCTACTTTAAACAGTTAGTAGAGTGGTGTAGCTATTGTATCTTTTAATTCTCTGCTTCAGCTGAAATACTGTGGGTTTGGATGGACCTGGCTGACGTTTCCCTTGCTTAGCTGTGGACTTAATGCAATGACTTCCAGTATGCAGGATGTCAGTTTTAGCTGGAATTATTGCCAAGACTTGGTTGAAAATCTGGCTTATTTTTTTGCCATGTATATTTTTCTGTTACTGAATTAAACAGGAAGTGGTTCACTTTCCAGAATTGAAAAGTTTGTAAAGAACATGAGCAAAATATTTAGT
Organism: Sakesphorus luctuosus; assembly: GCA_013396695.1. Lineage (NCBI taxonomy): Eukaryota > Metazoa > Chordata > Aves > Passeriformes > Thamnophilidae > Sakesphorus > Sakesphorus luctuosus. The sequence continues at coordinate 94,387 of VWZD01007601.1, read as the reverse complement.
CTGGGAAGTATATTACTAGGACCAGTGCTTATTGTTTTCCATGGAGCTGACTACATTGAGAAATTGTATTTGCCCAGTAAACTGGCTTTAAATAGGTTTTGAGCAGTACAGCTTGTTAGTGCTTAGTCTTAGCTTTGTTACAGAGCTTATCTAAATCTATGAAGAGGTCTCTAAAATATGTTCATTTCCCCGCACGGAAGTTGTGAGTGGCTTTTAAATGCAGCCATTTCAAAACTACTGCCATTCTTTCATTTATTGTTACTGGTTTTGGAATGGTAACTGCAAAGGCTTAAACTGAAGTCTTGCTCAGATTTCTTACTTCAATAGGTATCTCTTCTATCAAACCTTTGCTCTTGCATTTTGAGCTAAAATTTTGTTTAAAAATGAAATTTTAATTAGCTTAAAGTCTACAGAAAATTTCCTAGAATTACTCAGTCCATAAATCATACCTGTAAAATATAAACATGGTTTTATAAAACTTCCATGCTATGAATACTTTAAATGTGCATATTTATGAATGACTCATTTATATTTGGTTAACGTTCATGTTAATGGTGGTGTATACATAGCTGACAATGGATGTCTTGCATTAAAAATGTATTGTGATCTATAGGAGATGCTAGCAACAGCCAGATCAGTCAGACCTAATCTTTATGTGATAGCTGAACTCTTCACGGGCAGTGAGTACATTGACAATGTTTTTGTCAACCGCCTGGGAATTACCAGCCTGATTAGAGGTACAATAAGCAGTTGAAAATTATGTAGGATTGTCGTGTATGGTTTGGAGTTTTAAATGTGAAACTAACATTGGTATGCTTTTTCATTTTTCTCACATATTCACGTTCTTTGCTTACGCGATTACTTTTTCTTCTTGTTCTGTTTAACGCCTCCTGTGTTGGGTGCTAATTCTTGGTTTTGCTTATGTTTGTGTGTCCTCTTCTGTGTAACAACTTGTTTTGTTCCTTAATTTTGGCTTTCTGTTTATCTTTGCTTCATGGCGTTTTCCTATTGTCCAATCCCTGCCTAGCATTGAAACTTGTCCTTTTTTGTATCTACCTTTCCCCTTTCTGTGGCTTTTTTGGCTGTGCTTTTTGCAGTACATGCTGGACACAGCTAGAAAATTGCGAGCCGATTTGTATGTAGTGGCTGAACTGTTCACAGGAAATGAGGAGCTGGACAATATCTTTGTGAATAGGCTGGGCATTACCTCCTTAATAAGAGGTAGGCTTGCTGCGTGTGTGGTCTCTTTCCAACGAGAGATTATAGGTGACATGCTTTTTCCAAGACAAAGTTTTCTACTGGATTATAAACCTTTAATTTCATACTCCATGTAATCAGAAGTACAGGTTTTGTATTGTAACTTTTTTGATACTCAGTAAAAAATACAGTACTAGCCATAAAATAAGAGAAGACCTTCATTAGTTTACAGGGAGTTAAACATTTCACTCTTACTCTAGCAAGAGAAAAAGAAGTTGTAGCACAGTTCTGCTGTGTAAGGGCTGCATCGTGTCTGGTTTTTGTTGCATGAGTTTTTCAAAGCCTGTGAGAAATAGTTTGATATCTGCTTTTTTGTCCTTGTTTTCCCCTTTGGCTTTCTCTATTATGTTAGAATCAATGGAATACTCCAAGGCTGTGTATCCACATTGGAGAGTATAGTTACAAGTGATTTTTTTTTAAATGATTGAACACACCAAAATAACAGCTTTTAAATGCTGCATTAACATCTTGTGCATGCTGTACACTGTGGTAGCTATTCTTAGACAAACACATCTTTTGTTCTTTAGAGGCAATGACTGCTTATAATAGCCATGAAGAGGGAAGGTTAGTTTATCGTTTTGGAGGTGAACCTGTCGGCTCTTTTGTTCAGCCACGTTTGAGACCTTTGATGCCAGCTATTGCTCATGCACTGTTCATGGATATTACACATGATAATGAATGTCCAATTCAGGTGAGCACCTAAATCAAAAAACAAAGTTTACATGTGATGTTTTCTAAAGTGGTATTTCTGAACCATGGGAGGGCTTGATGCAACCTGGATCTTTTTTCTGAATTGTATTTCTAAAAAAAAATGTGTTTCAGATCTTGACATTTTCATGCAGAGAAGAAAATTTTGTAACAACTCCTTCTGACATTCAAGATTTTGTCTTTCAAGAGGAAAAGTATATAAAGCTGCAAAATAAGCTGTTTTGAGTCTTTCAGTCCAGCTGCTCTGCTTGTTGATCTATTCACCTAAGCTTCTGTTGACAGGATAGAATGAGAGAAAGTGGGGGGCACTGAAGTGCTCATTTTGATGGTTTTTCTTAAGTTGCTTTTCTTAGGGCATTTGTAATAATTTTCTCTGATAACTCTATTTTGATTGAGGAAATGATGATCATGGGATTAGCGCTTCCTCTGTTAAATTGGCTAGATCTTCTACACGCTGAGTTGGGAGGGTTGAATTATCTTTCTTTCACTATTTATTACCTGTGTGTTTTTTCATGCAGCACCGATCGGCATATGATGCTCTTCCGAGTGCAATGATTGTCTCCATGGCATGCTGTGCTACTGGAAGCACCAAAGGCTATGATGAACTAGTGCCACACCAGGTATGTGTAACTCCAGAGTTACTTTTAAAAATGTAAGCTTTAATCTTGTTCTAGAACACTTATTTTGCTGTTGTTTATTTGAAATTCCAAGCAGTTTACTAGCTGGCATTACTTCAGGTTGTCTAGTTTCATATGAACCTTGAATTTATTATATAGTTCAGACCTCAGGGTGTGACGGGTTGTTATTTTTTCTTTTACACCAGAGTAATTCATATTTGCTTAAATCTTAATTTTTTACAGATCTCTGTAGTATCTGAAGAGAGGTTTTATGCCAAATGGAATCCAGCAGCACATCTGACTCCTGGTGAAGTTAATTTCCAAACAGGAATTCTGGCAGGAAGGCTGGCCATAAACAGGCTGCATCAGGAGCTGGGGGCTAAAGGTTTTAATCAGGCAAGGAGTGACAGTAACATAGCAATTTCTTCCTGTGTATGCTCTGAATGCGCACAGTTGTAATGTTATGTCTTCTCTAGGTGTATGTAGATCAAGTGGATGAAGACATAGTGGCAGTGACAAGACATTGCCCCAACACACACCAGTCCGTGGTGGCTGTATGTCGAACTGCCTTCAGGGATCCTAAAACTTCCTTCTACAGTAACGAAGTTCCTGAAATGTGTATCCCAGGTAATCTGTTTTCTTTTCAAGAGATGGCAGGTATAAAAAATACAGGTTTTTCCAATTCCATGCTTTTTAACTTCAAGCACATGCACATGAAATCAATGTGAGAATTTTCAGTCCATAACACTCCTTTTATATGTCCTGATATGTATGCAGCAAAGTGGTGAAAGAAACAACTAAGTTGCCTTGTTTAGGGTTTTTTAAAACATTCATATTGAGTATACTTCCTGCTGTAAGCTTCTCATGAGGTTGTGGGCTCTTCTATGGTCCTGTTTGTGAACAAGTAATAGTTAATGGCAAGATGGTTAATTGTATAGACTTGGAGGGGGGTTACTGTTTAGTAAGTATGTTATACCAGGGAAAAAGGCTAAAATCTTACTATATCTGTTGATATCATTGCTATTCAGCTTTCTTGTATATAACTATTTTGTAGCTTTAAAATGCATCTAAAATGCATCTTAGTAATAAACAACTGTACTGCATAAGTTAATATAAAGATAATATGTATGCAGTACATACATAATATTAATTAAATATGCAGAGTATTTACTGTAATTAGTAGTAGCAAAGTATGATGACTTCTGCACATTACCTGGACTTATTTCTGAGAGAAGCTTTCCAAACTGGCTCATTAAGTATCCTTAATTCTTTGAGTGCATGTGTGTGCCTGTTTTGAAGTCGGTCACATTTTATGTTAAGACATTTACGGGACTTGTATACTTTTGTCTATAAACTAGGATACAGAAAATTAGAATAATTGTATATTAATAATGAATTGTTACCCTTTAAAGATACAACATCTGTAGCTGCAGTTTGGAAAGCAATATAGCACAGTCTCCTAAAAGACAATAGGGAAACTAAGAAAATTGGTGACCAGAAAAAGACAGGTTGTAATTCACTAAATGTTGTCTGATACTATGGTTAATTTATTATGAAATAACAAAAATTGCCATTTTAAATATAATATAGAATATGAGCATGTAATGAATAAGACATTTAAGACACTTCCCCATCTGTTTCTGTTCTTTTGCTGTGTGACAGAGACTTGTATCTTGAATATTCAGGTTTTTAGTGTTGGGGTTTGCTTCATAATTTCAAAAGAATCACTTTTCATTTAACATATCTTAAAAGCTGTAACATGATTTAACTTCTTGTAGGAAAAATAGAAGAAGTAGTACTTGAGGCTAGGACTATTGAGAGAAGTGCTAGTCCTTACAAAAAAGATCTACATTTCATAAATGGATTGCCTAATTTCACAATGGAACTCAGAGAGCATATCCAGGTAATTAACCTCCTTCACCCGTGTTCTGGTGTAATATTTTTTTATTTGTTATATTAGAAAAAAAAGTCCCTGAATTTCAGTTGCAAATTTGTGTTCTTTTCTCAGATAAAAGAGAGTAAAATCATAAAGCAAGCTGGAACAGCCATAAAAGGGCCAAATGAATTTGTTCAAGAAATAGAATTTGAAAAATTAACACCAGGAAGTATAATAGTATTCAGGTATGTTATTGTAATTGCCAAACAGCTGTGTTAGTTAAAACAGAGTGGTAGGAGTCATGAGAATAGTCATTTTAAGTGCTGTGTTTCCACAAGGTATGCTTTCATATTTACAGAGTTAGCCTTGACCCAAAGGCACAAGAGGCTGTTGGGATACTCCGCAATCATTTGATCCAGTTCAGCCCTCATTTTAAATCTGGAAGTCTTCCTGATGATGACTCAGCACCTATATTAAAAACACTATTTTCTTCGTGAGTATTCTTTGAGTTTCTGAAGTAGAACCCAGAGAGAGATACAATGGAAGCAAAGAATATTACATAAACTTAATGAGGGGCTGTTGGGGTTTTTTGCTGTTGTTGGTACATGTGGATTTAGATTGTCCGAGTGCAATAAAAACTCTTGAGATATTCTTCTTATATGTATAATACTAAGTAGGGTTAATACTGAAAAACTTCCCAGTTCTGTGTAATTGCTACCTAAATTAAAACTTTCTATCATGGACTGCTTCTCAGTGTTGGAATGTGATTGTCTGGGTTTTGTACTTAATACTGTGTTTCTAAATAAATGCTGAAATACCTGAAAAGAACATCTCTGAACATCTGAAAAATTAGTCACTTTTTTTCCAAGATTCAATATTGAGAGAGTTGTATATATTCTAGCATTTTAATGTAGGTCTGAAATTAGAATTGGTTTTTAAATACTTGCGCTGTTACTAATGTTCTTTTGGGGTTTATTCTTTTTTTGTTCTCCACTGTTTTTTCAGTATTGCATCTAAACTAACTTTGGCTGACCTAAATCAAGTGCTGTATAGATGTGAGGCCGAAGAACAAGAAGATGGTGGCGGGTGTTACAATATACCAAACTGGTCACCGCTGAAGTATGCAGGCCTCCAAGGTAATGGTTTCAGCATTTCAGTAGAAACAGTAAATTGAACCTGCTAATCCAGATAACATTGTAATGCTGTTGTATTGCCACTGGCATTGCTGGGATAAAAAACAGTAAGCTTTTTTCCTGCTTGATCATGCTACTAATCAGTGTTGTACCCAGGAAATCACATACTATAAGAAAACCCCTCTTCCTCAATACTCTGAAACTTAACTTTGCAGCACAGTATGTGTTTTAACAACAATGCCTTGGCTTTTAAGGTAAAATGAGAACAAATATACTTCTAGTGGAAAGTTGGATTAATAAAACCCTAGGCATTACTAGATTACTGGAGAGTGTCTGTCACTTATCAAACATGAATTCTGTCATGCTAGTTATTCCACCATGATTTACATAACTTTCTGGACCTATGCTCAGGAAATGACAATTGAATTGGAGCCTAAGTCATTACACAGATCAAAATAAGTAATATAGTTAAATTCAGTGAAAGCATCTGTTGCTGTGTACCTTTTCCTCCTGAATTGTAATTGCTGTTTTTGATAGTAGTGTGTCTTTAATACAAGTTGGGTTTGTATCATCAGGGTTAATGTCAGTGATGGCAGACATAAGACCAAAGAATGATTTGGGTCATCCGTTTTGTGATAATTTAAGATCTGGAGACTGGATGATTGATTATGTCAGTAATCGTCTGATTTCACGTGCTGGAGCCTGTGCAGAAGTAAGTCAAAATACTTACTTGATTACTTTGGGGTTTTAAGTTACTAGTTTGTTTCATTTTCAACTTCTGGTGTATTTTTAAATTCAGACTGTGTATAACATATTTCTTGTCTAGGCAATTTCTTCTAGGAGATTAAATCATTAATATGTTTTTCTTCTCTCTCCTCAATCTTATTTAAGAATAAACTACAAGAGGGAAGTGAAAAATATGTAGAGCGTAGAGGGTTTGTTAGCTCTTGCATAAAGGCTTGCAGGGGGCCCTCCCTATTTATTACTTTTCCTCAAATAAAGAATAGGTTACTGGGTTTGGCTTTTTCAGGAAAGTACTTTCAAAAGAGTGCCTAAGTACCACTAAGGCATGCATGAATATGGTGCTGTTACACTCAGGTGATATTTTGACAGGTACCTTCTTCATCTGCAGAGTCTTCATCTGCAAGGTTAAAATCTTTTCTGGTAGGTTGTCAAGATGTTATTTAACAGGACTAGAAGGAAAGAGAAATACTTTGCAGATGTCAAACATTTTGCAGTGACACAAGGATGTGAAGCTCCAGAATCCTGAGTCCTACACTGAGATCTGTAGTCATATTCACTAGTGGTTGTACATAACTTAGCCTTCTGAATAACTTTTCTATTCCTGGTCTCAAGCTTCATCTTTTCAGTCCTATCTTTCTAACCTCCTTCTCATGCTTGGGTTATAGTGATGTTTGAGTTGTGGCTTTTGTTTGCTACTCAATTTTAATAACTTTGTGATAGTTCTTTTTTTCCTACAAAACTAGCAAAATACAGTCTGCTTCTATACTTCATCTTTTGGCCCATTTATATGTGATAGTACAGATGCAATTTTTCCCTACAGCTTTTCTTGGACTTATCTCTCTTAGCTGAACTTTTGGAGCAGGAGGGTACAGCATAACTTGGGTGTAATACATGTACAAAAACTGGGACAAAATACTTTAACTGTATGGATAATGAAAGCACTGGGTTTTGAACCCTGTTATCAAGTTCTAATTATATTTTATTTTCAATAGGTTGGTAAATGGTTGAAGGCCATGTTTGTGTACCTGAAGAGAATTCCACGTTACCTCATCCCGTGTTACTTTGATGCCATTTTAGTGGGTGCATACACAACACTGCTGGATGTGGGGTGGCATCAGATGTCTAGGTATGCTTGGCATAGCAGAGCTATAGAGGTATCAGTACATATTTGCACCTTCTGAGATTTATCTGCTAGAGAATGTAATTTGAATATTTTTATACTCTTCCAATGTAAAAAGGTAAAATTAGTAGTGAATATCAAATCCATCTTCTAACAGTGGTGATTTGGAAGACTGAGAGTTCAGATGCAATTGAGGTTTGAATTTATAATTACTGTTGGCATTGTGCAGTAGGAGAAGGAAACCTTAAGCCAGCATTTCTTTGCCAGACTTTGGAAACTGTTTTTGCTATCATTTTAGTACCACTGCAATGGTTCCTTAAAGTTCAGGTGAATAAGAAAATACCAGATTGTATTTGATGCTGATGCTTTGTTCAACATTTCTTCTCTTAAACAGCTAAATATTCTTCATTATCTGAGCACTTCATTTACTTTGTGAAATAACTGTTCAATCTTCAGTGTCTGCTTCTTTGTTTCTTGCAAAGGGAAGGGAGATTTATTTAATAGAGGCTTTATCCTACTGTAAACATACTGAACAAGTCAGTATTGTTTTGAAAAAAATCAGATGTTAAAATGGGAACAGAATTTGGTATGGCTGTGAAATTGTGTAACATAGTATATTTTATGAAAATGCTTGAAGATTAACTAGTCAGAATGCAGATTGCCTAAAATAATGCAATATGATACCAACTTTTTTTTTATTTACAGTTGTTTATATATGAATATAGGTAAAAATGTGACTTTGAGAAAGACTGACTAGGTTTGGCAGGCTTTTCTTAATAGTCAAATATTGTTATGATATTTTTTAAGTCTTAGATCTGTGTATAGGCATCAACTAAACCAAAACAATTTCCTTTTTTTAACCCTCGTAGAATATTTGCCATAAATGCTTTCATTGACATTAATAAATTTTAAGTCCAGCATTGAGCCTGCATTCTAGGGTAATGAGTGATCTACAAATTAAATACTACGTAAAAAATAATTTAATGCAAAAATACTAGTATTAATTCATTGTTAGTTTTTTGTATTCATTATGCATAATACTTAGTATAGCTTTCTGTAAATGAAAAAAGGAACATTTTATAGACTGATGATGTTTAATGTAAAAGTAATTTAATTATGTTGAATTACAGCTTTGTGCAGAATGGATCAACGTTTGTTAAACACCTTTCCTTGGGTTCAATCCAGATGTGTGGAATAGGAAAATACTCTTGTCTGCCAGATCTGTCTCCTTCCTTGCATGATGTTCCCTGTAGGCTGAATGAGATTACAAATGAGAAAGAGCAGTGTTGTGTTTCCTTGGCAGCTGGTAAGTGAAAACAACATTAAAAATAGACTTCCAAAATAGTTAAAATGTTTTTAGTGACTGTATTAAAATTTTCTGTGTTGTGTTTGGGATCCATATATCAGCAATCACATATAAAATATAGGTAGCAATTTCACTCACTTTTGCTTTGTGTTTAAGGTAAAGGCTTGCCCATATGAAAAGTATTGGAGTTTTGTCTGGCAGTGCTTCCTGGGGACAACCATTTTACTGCTGCTCAGGGCAGTTGGGATGGAGAGCTTTATTTATAAATGCTTTATTTAGAGACACTACTAGCTGTGTTTGTTATCATATATACAGATCTACAAATACATTGTTTTTCTTTGCAGAAGACTTGCTTGAGTTGATTATACTTATCATAATGGGGTTTAGTTTATCTTTTCTAAATATGAATTTAAGAACTTACTTTTAATGGAGTAATAAAAATGAATTTATTGTTTACCAGTTCTTGGAAAAAGAAAGAACCATTAGCAAGCCAGAAGAACTCCTGATCTGAAACTGTCTCCCAAAGGAAAGAGCATAAAAGCAGTCAGCAAAGAGTGTTTATACCTCTAAATGTTCTGCCAGCATCTGGCAATCTTCCTATGGGCACTTTCCTATGTCCAAAGTATTATCTTCTGTGGCTTAGAATGAATTTATTTTTGTTCTGAGTTGGCCCATTCCGTTTCTGAAGCCATGGAAACTTTTAAACATCCACAGATACAGTGGCATCTCTCTCACTGGAGCATTTTTCTTCTTTTTGCCATCTGTCTTTAATGCAGTTCTATTGCTTTTAGTTTCTGGATTTGAGTAACATTCCATTTGCCTGCTCTAATGTTACCTAGAAGCAGAGGCACAGTGTTCCCTTAAACTGGTCATAAAGATTAATTATACTAAAGGGTTTGGTTTTAAATATTCCCTTCACACATTCACTGATAGTTGTGCCTGAGATTTTTAACTCATACGTGGATTGTCATTCTGAAGTGCTGCTGCCGTGTACTGTAACACTGCAGAGGTGTGGAGGCCATATTGGAGTGTTAGCAAATACTTTTAAAAAGTGGTAGAAGTTAAGAAGTTCTTCTATCAAGCATGCACAAGAGAGTGCTGCTTTGAAACTTTCTGTTTGAGACATCATGAAAGTTAATAAACTGAAGAAAAGACAAGTATGGACCTTACTGTTATAACTATTATGCCTTGTCAGCTGGAATCATTCTTAAAGCTATAATGTTAAAATGTCTGCAGTAAAAGGTAGTTCTGTAAGCTGCCTGAGAAGAAAAACAGGATGTCCTTCATAGTAACTGAGAACAGTCATATCCCTTTTATGCTACTGAGATGGCACAGCTCTCATAAATAAACTCTTTCCAACAAAGTGCTATAATTTTGCCGTAGTTCTGACTTTGTTAGTTTTCTTTCTGCTTCTTTTAATTAAGAGATGGCACTTAGTTAAGTTACTAACTGATTTAGTAAAAATTTAAATGTTACTGATATGAGAAACGCGGTTGTGTGATCTTGAAATTCTAGGAGATAATGTTCTAGAATAAGGTTTATTCCATTCTATCAAGAACTTGGTCTAGAAGTTTGTTTATTTTAAATATCTTAATCTAGGAAAAATTATAAGTGCAAATGTATTTTCTATTTCTGGTATTTTCTGTGTTTTCTACTTTTTGTGTGTATATGTGTGCTTGGAGATTTCTGCCATATCAATGAACAAGATGAAAAATGACATTTTTTTTTCAGGTTTACCTCACTTTTCTTCTGGAATTTTCCGTTCCTGGGGAAGGGATACTTTTATTGCACTAAGAGGTCTAATGTTAGTTACTGGGCGCTATCTGGAAGCAAGGTAAGGACTGACATAGCCTTAGTTCTTATTGGCTTTGTTGGTAGAAAAAAGCAATGCTCTCAAAACCTGAGAACACAAACTGTTAGAAACTGTTGATGTGCAGCATAAAACCTTAATGGCACTAGATATGTTTGGGAGCTCTCTCTAAGTGGAATTGAAAATACTACTAGAATGACTCTCTTCTGCTTTCATAGCACTGATGGAAAGTTGATGTTAAGGTAGTTTTAACCCCTGTAACACTACTGTTTGTTCTTAAAGTGATTGTTTCACATGCACTTGCATCATTGTTACTGAGCAGTAATTTCAGAATTACTTATGTAAAAATTTGAAGTAGCAAGAGAATACTATTTTAATAAGTAGGGCGTGATTGTAGGTCTGTCATGGTTTTTCATAACTGCTGGTATTTGTCTATTAATACTAGAAATCAGCTAATAGTGGACAAATAAGCCACATGTAATCCAGATGGAATTGATATTTTGATTAATTTTAATTTGAGTAGAGCTTGACACATGATAGAAACAGAGACATTAGTTGTTTTAAATTAGCATATATTTATGCTGTTGCATTATTAGCTTTCTCATGCAGTGAGATTTGCAGTCTACTAGTATGTTTATTTTGCCTTTTAAAGCTAGTTGGAATCCATGTTTTCTGCAAGGTATGCGCAACGGTTCTCAAGTGAAACTTCTCATGACCTCAGTTGCTGTCACCTCTCTGTATTTTAATAGGACATTCCCATCTACTCCTGCCCTCCGTCCCCATTCCACCCCACCCATCAGAATGGATACCAGGGTAATCATAAACAATATCAATAAAAACCCTTCCCTGTGACCTCAGTGGGATTTGGATTGAGTCTATATCACATACCTGTAAAAAATGCAATCTATCTTTTTCACATGAATAGATGATGTATGTTTTGTGCCAACTGATTTAAATGTATTCATGTTGAGGAATTTGTAGGAAATGGGTGACTTCTTATTTCAAATGAAGTTCATGCTAAATGAACTAATTTGTAGCTTTCAACAGAAAACTTTTGGCATCTGTCTTTAGAATACTCTTTGTCTTCTTGACCTACCTTGCTATCAATGTAATTTTGTGTGCTTTGTACTTAATACTTGCTTTCCAAGGCTGTTACTGGACCAGCTTAGTCAAGACTGTTGTTTTCCTTTGTTCTAGAAACATCATTTTAGCATTTGGTGGGACTTTAAGACATGGTCTCATTCCCAATCTGCTTGGCGGGGGGACACATGCCAGATACAACTGTCGCGATGCTGTGTGGTGGTGGCTTCAGTGTATCCAGGACTACTGTAAAATCGTTCCAAATGGATTAGACATTCTCAGGTGTCCTGTTTCTAGAATGTACCCAAGAGATGACTCTTCTCCTCAGCCTGCAGGCACTGTGGTAAAGATGATTTTTAATATAAGTATTTAACACAGCTATGGGGTTTTTTTAATGAAATTATGTTATTTTTTTCTCATTACAAGATCCTGTTCCTATCTGTTGTTTATGATGAAGTTTGATTATAGCACAAGAATTCTGTATTTTAGACAGTTCTTGCTACATCTGTATCAGCAACTAGACAAGTGCAGGGGGTTGGGAAAGGAGAAAAAGAATTCCATCAGCTTCTAATTTTTTTTTTTGATTTTTGTTTTGGAAAGAACAGTTTCTATGAAAAGTTGTATACAATGTATTGCCTTTGCCAAAGATGCTACTTGAAAATGTTCGATGTTTTCTTTTGAAATATCATAAACTAGAGACTTGAGAATTGCTACTGTTTGTACATTATATAGAGCCTTTCTAATTGTTTTTTCTCTTGCCTTTCACGTATCATCCAAACATGCAACAAATCTAGGATCAGCCACTTTATGAAGTAATACAGGAAGCAATGCAAAGACATATGGAAGGCATAAATTTCCGAGAAAGGAATGCTGGTCCACAGATCGATCAGAACATGAGAGATGAAGGTAACATACACAGAACACTTGCTGTGCAGTTCAGAAGTTGATCATTATATTTTTTATTTAGTTTCCTCTAGATACTGAGCATATTTTTGAAAAACTGTTTATGCTTACTGTAACTAAACCAATATTACTTTAAATACATTTAGTATTTTAAAAGTGCCTAATTATTTGTTTATTATTGGCAATTGTTTATATATTATGGTAGAAGTTATCTTTAAAATTTCACTGAAAGTGCAGTTGCCCTCAGAATCCTGTCTCACATTTCTTGTTTGAAGGCTTTTTGTTTATTTAGGGTTTGGGTTGGCAGTTGAGGTTTTGCTTTCTCTAAAAGATAGACTTCACACCTGATACTCTTGCTTGGCAGGTTTTAATGTAACTGCAGGTGTTGACCATGAAACTGGCTTTGTTTATGGAGGGAACCGCTTCAATTGTGGCACTTGGATGGATAAAATGGGAGAGAGTGACAGAGCTCGCAATAAAGGGATTCCAGCTACTCCAAGGTACCAAATCTAGGCTTTAGGGAGGGGATTCTTTAATTATCTTTTTAATTGAAATTCTTCTGCAGAGTTACTGTGCCTTCTGTTAATATGTCCTAGAGGTGATCTCTCAAATGTTCTAAATGTTTACACCTACTAAAATGTTAGTGGAATTTCTTTTTCTTTGTGCTGATTTGAGGTGAAAAGTCTGTTCTTGGCAAGCGAAGCCCTCAGCTTCTGTCGTGGCCTTAGCTCCATGCTGAGAGCTGACCTTTGAAGTCAAGTAGTAAAATACAATTTAGAAAAAACTATTTACTTGTAATATGAGCAGTACTTCCTTAGTTAGACTTCTTATAGGACATATGTATTGATAATTGTGTTGTTTGATCAATTCTTAGTTTGAATTAAAAAATAGCTTCAACATCTGCATTTTTGGAGTTGAGATTAAGCATTTTAAAAATAAGTTCTATTATGTGCTATCAAACTGCTGCAGGCATAATTGCTTGAATTCAGTACAGCATCAGTTTCAAATCAATTGCCATCCATGAGTGAGAACTGAAGGAAAACATTATCTTGCTTGACAAGTCAGGCATTTTAATTGGGAACTAAGAGAGGTTGAGGTACTTCCCCAAAAGAGGCTAAATCAGTGCTGCTAGAGGGAAAAGTTACATCAAGTAGATAGTAAAGCTGAGTATGATGCAATATGAACTGTATACATATGTTGATTATCTGAATATTACCTGAAAAAAGAAGCAAGTGCAAGAAGTGCATGTAGTGCTTATTTTAATGCTTCACTTTTGACTTGAGTAATCTATTGTGGCCCAATTACTACTTAAGTTACAGAAGTGCATGTGCAGATGAGAAGCTCTGTATTGAACACAGTTTTAACATCAGAAGACAAAGCTGTTTGGGGTTGATCCATTTTTCATGTTCTTAATCACTGGTATAGAAGTGTGTTCAATCTGTGCTCATTAGCTGGGTGTGATGCTATCACTTTAAATAAGGCTGTTGTGCAGTAAAAGGTGTCTGTTAGCCAGTTTACAATCGAGTTTGCTCCCTGACTGAGAAATAGGGGAACAGTAGGTAAATAAGGGGAAAAAAGTAACTAAGATACTTACAAATGTAATTTTTTTTTCTGTTACTTATTGAACTTTAATGGCCTTCTTAAAGTAATTATTGGGGTTTTTTATCCCTACTATCTTAGAGATGGCTCTGCTGTGGAAATTGTCGGACTGTGCAAGTCGGCTGTTCGCTGGTTGCTGGATTTATCTGGGAAAAACATATTTCCATTCCGTGGAGTCACTGTAAAAAGACATGGTAAAAACAGGCACATCTTATATTTGTATTATTGGAGTATAAAAACAACTAAAACAGTGAAACTGTGACCATATAATCTCTGGGATGATTATCAAACTACCCAAGAAAGTTTTGGAGTAAAAAGGGAAAAACTTGGGAATGTATCTTGTATGATTAAAGTTTTTTTGTTACTATAAAAATTTATTAAAAGTTGATATTGTCTTCTCAATATTTCAAATAGCTTATTTTGTAGATTACACAGGAATTTTGGAATCCAAATGCCTTTTCTCAAAATGGCTATATGTGATAAGATTACTGCGTATTATGATGATTGTATCATTTGTTACAAGAATGCAAAGTAAAATGAGTCAAGACACATGTCTTTTTCTGGTTTTCTCCCCAATATTCACAACACAGAAAACCCCTTCCTGGGAATATTTACATAAATATCATTGGAAGTCCCCTATATTTTAGAGAGAATAGTCTTTTAATTACAAAATTACTATAAGTGTACCCAGCCCTAGTGAATATATGTCCTGTAAAGACTGTGGTGCTACCCTCCCTAGAAGTTTCAGTGAGTTCTGTGAACTGTAGAATTGGTGTAAACATGGGGAATCACCAGCTGGAGAGAGATGATCCTAAGTCTACTCCTGTTAAGTGTTGGGAATTTGGGAAGCATGTTGCTTGTGTTGCCACTGTGGCTGTTTTCAGAAAATGAAAGCTGTATGTGTTACCTTGCAGGAAAGGAGGAGATTGTCACATATGATGAGTGGAACAGGAAAATTCAAGAGCACTTTGAAAGGCTGTTCTTTGTATCTGAGAATCCAGCAGATCCCAATGAAAAACATCCAAATCTCGTTCACAAACGTGGAATTTATAAGGATAGCTATGGAGCTTCAAGTCCATGGTGCGATTACCAACTCAGGCCAAATTTTACAATAGCAATGGTTGTGGTAAGTGAGGGGGAGTGGGAGGAGGATGACTTTGCACTTAAAATTGTCTATACAATTGAACTAAGGTCCATCTGCATGACACTGTATCAGGAACATTGCTTAGAATAATTTCTTAAAAGGGTTTTTTCCCCTATACTGTTAGTATTGATCCATCTTGAACTATCTCCTAAAAATACAGCATGACAGGACTTGCAATTTTCAGTGTTCACTGTATTCAGAATGTCTTTCAGGGTAGGTCTTGAAGGGCACTCTTTTTATCAAACTGGCCAAAAAGTATGGGCTTCTATTGGGTTTGTAAAGAGCTTCAGTAATAATACTTGACAAATGGATTTAAAATAAAATTAAAATTTGAAAAAGCACTGGATAGCTTCTGTCTTCTTGCTTATTCTGACTTGCAGACTCCAGAAGTTGATTCACTACTGTAAAACTAAGGCTTTTTGTTGTCTTCTGTGTTTGTATGCACAGTCTTATTCATTAAATCTTTATTATTTTGTTAGGCCCCAGAGTTGTTCACACCTGAGAAGGCTTGGAAAGCTCTGCAGATAGCAGAGGAAAAGCTACTTGGTCCATTAGGCATGAAAACGTTAGACCCAGAGTAAGTACAGTAGAGATAAGAGTAAGTATTAATTAAAAAACAGGACAGTAGGAATTATTTTAGGTGGGAAAGAGAGCAGGGGGAGACAGTGTGTAAAGTCCTCATACCTGTGAAAGTAAGGCTGCAGGAAGTACTTCCAGAACAGTTGTTTTTCTGTTCTAAAAGTCCATGCAATTGATTTTGGTTTTTACGTGGACAGTGACCAAGTGGGTTTGGATGCCACACAGTAGGGAAGTCAAATTTGGTATCACAAAAGATGCTGAATTTTTATCTTGGGACATACTTACGTGTGATGCAACGTAGAGCACTACAGTTTGAGCAGAAGCATAAGGGCAAAATTAGGAATTTAACTCCTTCCGAGACATTAGCCATTTTTCCACTAGTTTAAACCATGTCATGTAAAATACAGAACGTGGTAGAGACCTGCCTAACTTAACCATCATTAAATGTAAATGCCATGGCAAATTTTTTGGTTGATTTCTGTTTTCCTTTTTGGTGTATCACTTTTGTAAAGGCTTTGTTTACATAATGCATTTTTTCTTTCTTGCAGTGATATGGTGTACTGTGGAGTGTATGATAATGCTCTTGACAATGACAACTACAATGTAGCCAAAGGTTTTAATTATCACCAAGGACCTGTAAGAGCCAGTTCCTTCAATTCTAGAAAAAGTGTTGTCACCATTTCATACCAACTGCTTTAATAATTCTCTTTTCATTCCTTGTTTAGGAATGGCTGTGGCCAATTGGATATTTTCTCCGTGCCAAATTGTACTTCTCTAAGTTGATTGGTCCAGAGATGTATGCAAAAACTGTAGTTATGATTAAGAATGTTCTTTCTCGCCACTATGTTCATCTTGAAAGGTAAGTACTTAACTAAGAGTCAAAATATTCGTTCTACCTAGTGTATCTACTGTCCAATTTCATGTAAAAGTATGGATCTACAATATAAACAGATATTGCAGATCTGAAGTCAGGCTTCGAATACAGGAGAGATCTAGTGCCTTTTATAGATTGCAGGATTACTAATACCCATGTGAAGACTGGAAAAAATAAATCTTACGTTAAAATTAGGATCTAATTTCAGAAAAAATGTTGATGAGTTGTTTTTTTCTAAAAAATAAAAATATTTCAAAATAACCTTTAAAAGGTATTAGTTAAAGGGCTGGTAGTGACAGATTAAAATTGCAGCAGGTAAGATGATGCAAGATATTGTTAAGATTTCTTGTGGTGTAAGTGAGGAAACTAAGATTCTGAAACTATCATAACCGTGCTATTGTAAGAAGACAGAGGAACTTTCATTCTGAGTTCTCCCTCAAACCAAACCACCAAATCCAAACGCTATTTTTCCCCTTTTGCTGTTATATTTTTAATTGTTAAAGATTTCAAAAAACTTAAAACAAACAAAACATCTTGCCCTTGATATGTCTCCCATGTAATCTGTTCTGCAGCACATCAAACATACACTTACTTGTATCCAAAAGAGTAATTCAGTAGGACTGGTCATGACAAAAGAGTTTGTCATGACGAAGAAGAGGGATTTGTTAAACAGCATTTTGCCTTACACAGGGTCTTGTTTGGTAGTATCACAGCTTACAGTTTGGTAACATTTTTTGTTTTCTTCTGTCTTATTAAAGTAGCGTACTTTTATTCTGTTGTGGTAGAGCAACAGGCTCTACTTACAAGTATTTCTCTAAGGATGTGGGTTTGTGGGGGTTTTCCATTCCTATGGAGGCAAAAAAAAAGCTTAGTGGTCATGCTGCCTTCCAGATGTTATCACTGTATAGTACCATAATCAGTCTCAAAGTATAGGCTGAATACCATTCAGCTGTCTCAAAGGTCATTCATATTCTTCCAAATGCAAAACTACCCAACTGAGAAACAGGAGCAACACCAGTAGTGTAAGTTCAGTTATTAGTAGCAGAGTCTGATTTGAAGAGACACCTCCACTATGATTTCTAGCTGCAGGAGAAAAAAAGATTAATTAGATTTTAATTATTAAAGGACATACTGTGCCTGTAGGAGAGCAGACCTTTATTTGTGCTTTTCAGTTTTCTACTGAGTTAATACTTTAAAAGGTTTTTAAATTAAATGTTCTTTTAATTTCAATGTATAATCTAACAACAATACTCACTTGTGTTTTCTTTTATTAGATCATCCTGGAAAGGGCTTCCAGAACTAACCAATGAAAATGGACAGTACTGTCCTTTTAGCTGTGAAACTCAGGCCTGGTCAATTGGTGTTATCCTTGAAATCCTTTATGACTTGTAAAAGTTTATTTTGGTTGATTTGGTGAAACTTCTGTGGTCTTATTATTGGGCATAAATGAACACTTGGCTTACACTGCAAGGGAAATCAACTGTTTTGCACAATCACTTAAGCTGTGTCCTGACTTTCAAAGATGCTGAATGCCAGCAGCTCCTGTGCTCTATAACTGTGTGGGGCTTGGGTTTTTTGAAAATCAGGCCATTACAGTAAAATAAAACTGCAGTGCACACTTGATGCAGAAACTTTTAGTAAGGAGCAATTTTAAGAATATGCACAAACTTAATTTTAAGTAGCTTTGGTTTTTTAGCCTTTTCAAATCAAAATCTTAATGTAAGAAAGTGAAGTAGCTCTTTCCTGAGCTAAAAATGAGTAGCACAGCTCTTATGTTTTTTTTTCTTTGTCTCTTAAAGAGTAAATGGATGTTTTGCAAATGCATGCTTAAAGAGGAGTAGACTAACCTCTAACTTTCTGAGTTTGGTATGCTTTGTGCTCTAGCACCATACGTTAATGAAGGCATAGTACGTTGTCTCTCCATCAAACTGTACTATGGGGATTTTTTTGTATGTGTTCAGTTGAACACTTCACTAAGTAACCACAGAAATAAAGTGTATGAATACTGTAATAAACCAACCTTTAAAGTTATATATAAAATTTTGATGACTTTACTTTGAGACTTATTTCAATCAATAATAAAATAATACTATATGTTAATGCATCTTTAGATTTACTTAAATACTGCCAGCCATGTAGCAAATCTGCTTCATTTTTTCATTTAAATCTGGTTTTCACTGTGGGTAATTCATAAGAAATGTGCCTACAATGCACAGCCTGTGTGTTAGGGGAGGCCAAAGATAAGTCAATGTGCTTGTCTGCTTAATTAAATGAGTTTATTGAAGAGATGTGGTCACTTCAGCCCTTCATTCTTGGGAAAATGCTAGCTCTGTTGAAGGAGGTGGCAATGCTTAACATCCATGGAAAAATGCATTGGCCTACCATCAGAGAGGAGAATACGGGGTTTCTGGGCCTTTTCAAATTACACCAAGAACAATGAAGATTTGTTACCTCTGTGTAGTGTCCTTTGGGAACAAATCCAGTGAACATTATGCAAACTACATGATTTTCATATTTGGATGCCTGCATGCCCTTTTCAAGTTCAGTTCAGTGTTCCCAAACTGAAGGGTGTTAATGGACTTTGTAGTTGGTAATTCTCAACTCTATTCATACAAGTTTTCCATCTTAGTGTAATAAACAGGCAGAGAGTGAGGTTGACAACACTCCCCACATCACAGAGCAGGAAAGCAAAAGCACTATTGCATTTCTTAATGTTAAACAACATATGCTGAAAGAAATAAATACAGGATGTAATTATAATGCACTAAAACACGTAGAGCGAGATTTTATCATATCTGTATTTTAATGTTTCTGTGTCTTGTCTGAAGTACAGTGCACGTGTGCTATCTTGTTCAGGGAGATGTATTACAGATACATGTGAGGGCAGGTTAACAGATGAGTTGTAAGAAGTGGCTGTATTCACACTATTTATTTGAAAGGTTAGTAAGTATTTGAACTGCCTTGCTGAAATGTTCACTCCTTAGAAGATATGAAGAGGGAAGGTCTATATTATACCTGAACTTCTGAGCTGCTGCCATACATGGGCTGGGAAATTGTTATTTTCTCGACATAATGCATGAGAAATGTCATTTGATCAAAAATGTTACTGAAATGTCAGCTACAGATTATTTTTCTAATGTGCAAGAGGCATATAAAGTATTTTTCATACTGCACTGAATTTTCCAAAATGCTTGAAATGATATTAATGTTTCTGTTCTACTGAGTCGCTACCTTTTTATTGTTCTCCTAGATACTTGTTTCTTGTTTCAAGGTAATGTTTTATAGCTCCTTTGGCTTAGAAAGCAGGAATGAAATGGCAGAAAAATTTGTTCTTCATGAAAACTTTTTAAGATTAGAAGTGCAGCTTAAGATCTATGACTATTGCAAAAGATTTCCACCAGGTATCCAAATTACATACATTGGCAATAACACTCTTTAAGTGTTGGGAAAAAAAAACATGAGAAAATTTTCATCCAAACCTTCCTGTGTTATGTACAGATTACTTTACACTGTTTTTCAAACTACGCTGCTGATGGAGACTGCATATTTGTCACTGCTAGGGTTTTTATTTCTAATTTAATAGTAAAATTTTAAAGATAAATCACCACTGTGTACACAAAAATACGTAAGTTACAGAGCTTCTAAACATGCCCATTTATAATGTTGCTTCTGCACTGATAAGTTGAGCATAGTTTTAGTGACAAATATTTTAAATAGGGAAAAATATGTATTGGTTGACTTTGCTGTTAAGTAGCAACAAAAGTAAGATTTAAGGTTATTAACTTTTGGGAAGGGGGTGATTTATTGGTTTGGGGTTTTTCCTTTTTTTTTTCCTCAAAATGCTACTCAACACTTTGTCAAGCCAGACAGTTGAAAAATGAAGAGGGAAGAAAACAATGTTATATCTAACATGTAACATGAGCTGTTCTTCATCTAGATAAAGTCATTATCCCCTAAAAATAGCTGACTTACTTGACTGATCCAGGGATGTATTTTCATTTATTAGTACCATTTATAATTTGCATTCAAAAGCTTCTAGTAATGCAAAGTTATAACTGATAAAATATCTTCTAGAAATAAAGAACTTTGTAAGAACTGTACATCCATTGTGTTCCAGTTGGTGTTTCCTGATCTGTAGGGTTTTTTCCCTCCCAGTTTAAATAATTTAAACTGTTACCAGTGTTCACACAGTTAATAACTCTTGATTTTTCAAAGATGATTGAGAACTCAAGTAAACTAATGTATCATTCTCACACTGCATGTTGTAATGTAAAATGGAAACATGTTTTACATGTATGTCTATCACAGCAACAACTGATTGTAGAAGATGTCATAATTCATTTTTGAAATGCACAAAATAAAATTCTTTACTTCAGAGTTAACCTTTTTGTGTGGTTTGGAAAAATAAGTCAAACTTTAGAGCTGATGTTGCCTGATCACTTGTAGCAATTTTACATACATGAAAGAGATCGTTAACTCCTCAGGTCAAATATTAATAATGAGTGCTAACAACACTAGTCAGGATATTAAAAAATGGCATGAACTTGAGCCCTATATGCCGATCCTGGGGTTGGTGTCGCCTGTCTCAGCTGGGTTCTGAATGGGTTTAGGCTAGAAGATATCTGCATGTCTCTTCTCCTATAAATGATTATATAAACTTAAGTCATGGTATTGTAATCAGTCCTGATTAACTGATTTACAGCTGCCCAAGTGATACACAGCAATTAATTTTCACTACAAAATTCCTATCACGATAGAGAAAGCGATATTGTCACTTTTCAGCTCTGCCTTGTAAAAGCAGAATCTCACATCTCAGTGACTGCTGTACTGAATGTGTTTTGCAACTGCCCCGTTTCACTGCATTCTTTATAAAAATAGGATTTTTATAATCCTCTATTCAAGCATTTTCTTTAAGAAAGGAGTTTGTTATTCTATTACATACTGCTTTTAAGAGGTTTTTTAATAGATTATTGAAAGATGGTTATGGAAATGTAGAGATGACCAATCGCTGAGTGGCCGGAGGGAGCAGGTAAGGTCAGAACCGCCAGCTCAGCCCTCGTGGCGCCTCAAGCAGCTCGGTCGGGGAAAGATGGATGAAGTGTTAGTGCTGACTGGCAGGTTTCTCCTGAAAGCTTCCATGGAGATTGCAAATGGCAATCGGGGGAGCGCCTGCGGGCAGGCAACGTGAGCTCTGCCCGCGTTGCCGTGTGAGGGGAGGTGGGATCCCGAGAGACACAGACCATCAGTCTCATCACCTGAGGCAGGGCGGGACCAGCGGGCTGGAATGAGTGTCCTGTGGGGCCGCTTCCCCGCGGGCTGCTGGCCCGGGGCCGGGTGCGACAAGCGGACTGGAATGGGTGTCCCGTGGGGCCGCTTCCCCGCGGGCTGCCGGCCCGGGACCGGGCGGGACCGGGCACTCCACTCACCCCGAGCCCGCTCCTCTCGGGAGCGCAGGTGGAACCTGCCCGAGCGGCAGAAAACTTCTTCTTTTCAAATGCGCCTGGAAACCGTAAGAAGGAAAATATATTTGCCTACGAGCACTTGTGGTGTTGTGCAAACCTGGGAGCTCGTACACCTGTCGTTTTAGCGCAGTGGTGTGAGGGAGAGCTCAGCGCCCAGACACATTCGCGGTCCGTGAGGTTTGCCTGTGCACTTGGTATTACACAGAAGGTGCTACCTAAATTAAAGCAGAGGCTTCTTAGCTCTGAATTTTGTGTCCAAGTGCAGCTGGCCAAGTGGAGCAATGGCCATTTTAAATGGGAAATGTTGATTTCAGAGCATGAGGAGCTGAAAAATGCACAACTTCTCTGTTACTTGTTTTAGTAATTACTGTTTCTTACCGTGAGATCCAGAAGCACTTTCCTTCCCTTTGTTCATGTGTGTGCCACAACAGTATCTCAGATACATTCAGAGACACTCTTTTTCATATAGTGCATTTTTCCAGTGAGAATGAAAATTTGCCATGAAAAAAGAAGGTGATGCTGCAGCCTGACAAGGGCCCGAATGACCTGGGCTCCAAATACTAATGGAGGTAAGTTTCTCAGACTAAATTTTCTAACAGACATGGAGTTCTGTATTTCTGAGTTCTAAATCTGGCATTGGCAAATAAACTGCAGTTTAAATTTGTGTAGTGATGAGAAGTGTAAGAGGGTGTCTTCTAGTCAGGCCTAAAGAACGAAAGATACTTGCAGTAACACGAGTCACAGACTTTTAACTACAATCATTTTTAAAGTATGAGGCATTAGAGTGGGATTAAGGGATAGTAGTTGAAGTCTTTTTTTTAAAGGTGAATTTTAGAGTCACAATCACATCTAAAAATTCAGAAAAGCTAAAAGAAAAATTTATTTCTTTCAAGTGACCTCTCAAGGGAAAGGTTTCTGCAAAACAAACAATCTGTTCTTTTGTGGATACATTCAAGAGCTGTTATTTAAATTTCTTTGTAATTGTTCTTATGGCCATTGTCTATAAGGGTTCTACATGCAGCCTAGACCTGGGGAGGGGTACCTGTTCTAACAGTATGCAAGGAAAAATGGGTTCTAAATGAAGGAAAGGCTCACAGCAGCTTGTGTAACACCATGAAAAGTAGCAAACCAATGAAGTAACACTGTCTTAGAAAGATCAAGAGCAGTCGTTCAGGGCAATAGTAGGGTAAGCATTGTCAAGATGTGTATAGTATTATGCCTAAGGAGAGCTGGGGATAGGATTTTGAACTAAGTTAGTATGTAAATCTTGTGGATGTGAATGATTGATTTAAATATCAGGGATGACAGGTTATAAGGGATCTTACTTGAACGTATGGCAACCCGGAGACTCGCACGGTGGGCTGGCTGGAGGCAAACATTCGATAGAAAACTGGGGCTGATAGATCAGGTAAGAATAGGGCAACCTTTTATCACAGCTGAAAAGGTAACATTTCCATCTTCCTGGCAGAGGGTGGCGCCAGTTCGGCTCCTCCGGCCCTGCTGGCTGTTGTCGGGCTCTCGGTGCTCCCCACGGGATCTGCCTTTCTGAACAGCCACACTCGCTTTGCTGACTTTTGATGGATCAAGTCTCCATTGCCACAGGTCAAAACCATAATTTTTAAAAAATGTTTAGGAAATGTTTCAGTAATATATTCTATATTCCCCTATAGAGGAAGACGGAAGGAATATGTCTTTGATAGTTTGATGGTTTAAAGGGATAACTGGAAATGATGAGTAGATTTCAGTACTAAAAGGTTCAGTAGTCTGTTTCTGTTTTATTGCAAAGTGCAAGAGTTTATTTATCTCCTAAAGAACAGAGAATGCTAGGATATAAAACCAGGTGTGTGTTAGGCATTGATCTATCATTTACATCACAGTTCATCTAAGGAAAGCTCACATTTTTTTTCTGTTTCCTTTTATGTACAAATAAATTTGATGTTAAAACTGAAAATAATTCCACCTATTCAATCCTCCACTATAATAGTTGTATTTTAACTTAAGTATTTTATTTTATTTTATTTTATTACATGGATTTTTTTAATGGCATTCACCTTGCACACACAGTTTTCTAGGGATCAGCTGGAAACAATAAGGCTAAAAATTATGAAACTTTAACTTAAAATTAAAAAAAAACAACTGTGTAGTGCTTAGATTTATTTGCTGGAGTTTGCTTTAAATGCTTTTGTTCTCATAGAATATGAAAGATTTGTAGGCCTGAGATTTATGTTGTGATATTGTTAGACAAAGTTAATTGTAAGGCTGTACTCTAGGAATGAAGTCCAGTGATAGAGAAGTCTGGATAGGAATACCAGCAGTAGGAATGAATCTAAATGGAGTCAGACACTGAGACACAGTAAGAAAAAGAATAAAAATAGTGATATGAAATGCTAGTTAATTTGAAGTGATTCAAAACAGCTTTACATAAAATAAAACACAATAAAAGAAGAAAAAAGTGTGGAATCTGTAGCTGAAAAAGACCAGATGCTTCAGTCCCACACCTTTAAGCTCTAGCCATCAAATTTGTGTGGTTTTAACGGGCTACATTTCCCAGCAGTCATTCCAGTTGCTGAAGCTGGGTGGGAACACCCACATTTTCCAGGTAATTTTGTAATTTGTAAAGCCTATAATCAGGTCTACTGTGACAGCTGTTCGAGACATGGTTTTGTTTTCTTGTAATGACTGCCTGGCTAGTCCTGCTCCAGGTCTCTCTGCAGGCCTCTTGAGGGCCATGTTAATGTGTTCAGTACCGTTAGGTTACTGCAGAGCTTTCCCAAGGCCTCCAGGCACCAGTTAAATTTAAGCACCAGATGCTTATCAGCTGGATCAGAGTAAATGTAGAATAGTTTAATTTTTATGCTTTAAGTAATTGAAGGTTCATTTTTGCATATTTTTGTCTTCAGACAGTTTATACACCTTTGCAAACAGCAGTTAAAAGTATAAATCAGATGTATTAATGCAATACACTATTTTTTCCAGGATAGGGGAGCCTACACTGTGATGGGACTCACTGTTGCAACAGTTTACTTAAAGTGGTCGCACATAGGGAAATTTTTGCCTTGCTTGTTAACGCCTTTGCTGGAATCTAACAGGACATGCTCTAAATTCTGATGTATTCCAAAAACTTTATAGAATTTTGTACTTTGGATATATCAGAGTAGAGAAAACATTCTGTTCAGAATATTAAAAGCAAATAAAACCTGATTGGTAATAAGGGGTATGTGTTAGTAGTAGTAGACACGTGTTCCTTTGGTTATTTCCATCATGATTTCAAGCTGACCTTACAAATCTTCCTTTAAAACACTAGGATTTGGAAACTGATGCTTCTGTTTTTAGAAATTTTTGTTTTGTCTATGCTGGGAGATTGACTAGAGAAGTTTGAAAGTTGTAATACTTGAAAAGTAAATGATTATTAGTTTAGTAGCTGAGATAAGAAGCCTTCAGTCAAGTAATTAAACCTTTCTTCCAAATTTCAGCTGATACTTTTTATTAGTGATGAAGTAATTGTTCTAAACTGAACGTTGTTAAATGTCATCTTGCTTCCTATCCTTCTCCCTGATTTCATTTCATATAAAAGGCTCCTTTATTTGCAGGGAGGGGGATGTTTCTATGTCTACTGCCAGTGTTCAAATTATAAGGCACTTAAATATTTGTTTAGAGGGAGACTTGCAGTATTGCTGTTTCAGAAAGAATCTTTTGGAGGGCAGAATCTCAGTGGTGCCATTTTAACTTGACTGTGAAGAGCAACCTGCTGCTTGGTGGTTAGTAAATCCTTCAGGAAAGTCAGAGATATGGTTAAAGAAGGTCAGAGAATGGTTAAAGCCAGAGGAGGAAGTTCTGGTGTCTGCTGTGGCTGCATGCTGTAGCAGTACAGAAATGACAGAGTGAGAAGCTGAAGTTTAACCTTAGTCTGTGCCTACCAGACGGTCTATATGACCCTGTGTTTCAGTGGAGGAGGCAACACGGTCATAGGGCTCTACTGGTGTTACACCAAATGGAACTAACTCGGAGTTCTGGACCACAGAAGGAAAGAGCAGCTTGAGGAACTAATTATAACCATGGATGAATTTTCAAACTTATTACAATTGTTGTCTGGTTTTCACTTTTGAAAACTAGATACTTTTAAAATATTGAAATCTCACAAGGAAAAGAACTCCTGGGGAGGCTGAAAAACCATTTTCCTCTTGTCTGAAGTCAAAATTCTGCATTATTTTGTCAGCCCTTATTTCTAGCTGTTCAGCAAGTTCACTATGGTGTCTAAAACTAGACCCAGTGTCTCCATCCTTCACCCTTCTTCAGTAGCCAAAATGCTACTGTGAATTTCACCCAAAAGTCACCAAAATCACTGGAAACATAAGTATGACATCAGACTCAAATGTTTCACGTGCTTGACCATCACATTTTAAAGACTTTAGGTGTCATATACAAAAATAACTCAGAATAATAATTACTGTACTAGTATCTTTTGTCTCATGAATTTAATTCTCAGCGTACTCAATTTAATTTGCTATAATTATATACTCAATGTACTGCTAATAAATACACTCTTTCAACATGTATGTGTGTTTGATGTACATATATTTTCAAACATGAGGGAAAGCAGTAGAAGTCTTTTTTTTTACCGCTAATGCTTTATTAAATATTCTATTACATTAAAATTTTTTCATGAAACTGACATGAGGATGCTTTGAAATGCCAAATGGTTGTGATGGTGCACACACCACTCACACTGATACGTTTCTGATGCTAAAAATGAAAGGATTGTTCTAAACTAACTGAAGGGACATTGGCATAGTATGGAGATGTCTCTGTGCCTTAACCTTCCTTTCTTGGACAATTGTGGCTGCTATACCCTGAAAACTTTTGGTAGCTACACAGGACATGTGGAAAGTGGATGACAGCTAGTGTTAGCTGGTGGATGCTCTTCTTTTTGGAAAGTTTTGGCCTTTTTATCCTGCGCTGTCATTTTCGTAACTGCCCTTCACAGTTATCCAGTAACCTTTTACTACTGAAATAGAAATGCTAGTAACCAAACTCCTGCTTGGCTGAACAGGTATCTAAGCTAAGAACCATTGACTTTGCTGCCACTGTTGGATATGATCTCTAAATACTGTTGCTTCCATTGCTGGTGATACCATTAACAGAAAAACCTTCCTGTTGTTAACGTATGGGTGAGGGGTGGCTGGTAGTGGGAAATATTCTTACTGAGTGTCAAGTTCAGCAGAACAGAGACATTTAAAAGTAGGAAGTCAAGAGTTAGTTTCCCATCCATACAGTGTTAATTCTGCCTGCTCACAACACTCCTATGGTGCACCAGGAACACTAACGTTTTGTCTGAGCACTGCACTCCTCAGGAGCTCCTTAGATCCTATCGTCAGGATTCACCCTCTGTATGGGCTTGATATGTAACCACACCTTGTATGTGAGCCAGGGATAATACAGCAGTTAACACCATGCTGATGCGTAATGATGCTTTGCAGTAGTTCTGCAGGTCTGCTTGTGTATGTGCCTTTGGAATGCACTACCTATAGACAACCATTTAGCCGTAAAAAATTAATACTTATCTCCTACAATGTACAGCTCCTTCATTCCCACATCTGTCACGTCATCTGTTTAGCCATCAGGAAACCTTGCAGCCTACACTCATCTCTGACCTAACTTTATGCAGCTTTCTGGGCTCTATTTCAGGCATGGTCTTCAAACTGAATTCCAAAATGTGGCACAAAGGTTTCCAGGACAGCTCTTTCTTTGGATCATGCTATGGTTTTGTACAATGAAACAGCTCAAAAATCCACTGAATGCAATTAGAGATGTTGTTTACCATGCTGCATTCTGCAGGAAATTACATGGCATGTGAGGAAATAATAAATGAAAGTTATGTCTGTGTATTATGTGCAGGCTGATTTTTTAAAGGATTATTCCATAATTTAGTTCTTTGGTGTGTAGACCAGATGTATATAGTCTATGATAAAAATGCCATTTCTATTACTGGAAGCCACAGACTTCTAACTTTGGCTTTCTCTCACATTGATAGAGAAAGCATTTGAAATGTAAAAAAAAATCCTTAAATTAAAGATGAAAATTGTGGAACTTAAATTTGAAGCTGAAAGTATGTGGCTCCACAGCTAAATCCTGCATGCTAACTAGGTATGAGATGTATGTTCTTCCTCAGATACTTCTTCTGACTTGATATGTGTTTGTACTTGCCCTTTTTCCCCTTTTGCTATGCCTTTTTTCAGTTGTCTCTTTATTCCCAGTTGTATTACTTCATTTGAATTGATGTTGAGAACAGTGGCCTAGTTTCAGGTTAGTAACTTGCACTGCGGATATAGAAGTGTTTTAACCCTTTGACAGCAGATGTGCAAAGACACATTTATGCATCAGCAGTACAAACAATAGTGTGACTATGTGGCTGTAGCAGATACTAGAATATCTTTTCTTGGGTTGCTGCAGAAATTCTCACTTAGCACTTTGTGAATCACCACAGGGTAGTGAACCACTGTAAAACAGTCCTCAGACAACTGACCTTGAGTTGACTCTCCAAAATATTTTCACTTGCTAAACCTAATTAAAGAATACATTAAGGATATTTATATTACTGTTTCTCTATAATTATAAGGATGCTATTCTTTTGTGAAAGGGTGATAAGGTGATTACAAATAGCATGTCTTTCATACTGTGGATAGCATCACACTAAGCTCGAAAGTCTTTAGATTGGAGTGTAGTGAATTAATCCTTCTCCATAAGGGTAGTTTATATTATCATTGTGTTCAAATGTATTGCAAAAATTAATTCATTCTGTAAGGAATTAATTTAATGGATGGAACATGAGATTGGAGGAACCCAAGAAAATTAATTTGCCAGTGCTCATGAGCAGGAACTTTCCTTGATTGTAGGGATCTCCTGGCCCTAAGAAGGCTGGTCAGTAGATGTGTCATGCAAATCAAAAAATCCTAAAAGATACCAGAAGAATAAAAGCCCTTGTAAGATATGTTTGCCAGACATGCTACACAGGAACTTATTACCCTGGCTCTCTGGATGCCCTGTCACTCCAGGTCTAGCACAGCAGGGAGGGACCCTATACACACAACACCCTTGATAGTTCTGTGTTGAACCATCATGACAAAACCTTCCCGCTGAAGACCAGGAATGCCTTGTAACCTTAACTCAGAGCCCAGTGAAGCACTGCAGTAAAAAGCCTGATTTGTACTACTTACTCCGAAGACTATTCATCACCATGTTATTACATTTCTCTTCATTAATAAAAGCTGCAGAGCACTGTGTCATCTACTCACCACTGAATCTCATACTTTTGGCTCTTCAAAGTGGTGTCTGCAGGTTGTAGCAAGAGCAGGGATTTGTGCAATATGGAAAGCTAATACAGAACGTGCTTTTTACACTTTGTTAGTGTAAGAACTGGAGATGGGCCAACAGTAATAAAGTCAACTGGGAAATCATCAGTTTAACATAGGATTTTTTATGGTAATTAAAACACAGATGCCAAATAAGATAGCGAACTAAGAGCATTTCTGATTTATCTTGAAGATTACATCTGGTTGTTGAACTGCAACCAAAAGAGCTGAGGTTTATATATTTTGGGTGAAGGGTTTGTGGTTTTCTTTGGGTTTTTTTAAAATCAGATTAGGAAGAATATTGGCACACATTAAATTCCTACTGCTCTCCCATCTTGTTCACAATGATGCAGTGGTTCTTGACCTAAGCAGCTTATGCAGCAGTGCTTTCTCTTCCTTTAAAATGCATATCCATTCTGAAAGTCTGCCTTTTCTCCACAACTGTTTGGGAGATAACACATTATTTTATTTGTAAAACCTGAGTTCTGAAATGGTAGTGTTATGCTGATACATGCTGATATTTATTTATTTACAGATATATATATATTTCTATGTACTGATACCATTACACAGATGTAGCATAGCTTCTGCTTGGTCTGGAAAGCAGAACATAGCTGCAGCATAAAATCATAATTTCTATGTGTAGCATTTAACTTTAGCATGTCAGAAAACAAACAAATAAAAACAGTCTCATGTTAGCAAGATAGTATTGGGCATTTCTGGGAATGCAAGAGTTAAGCAGTCAGTAGGAATGTAAAACGTTAGATCAGAAGTGTCATGGAGCTCAATTTCTGGCTTTGTACAATTTGTTGTCTCTCCTGTGTATAACAGGTCTCTAACATTCCATGTGAATGGGCTTTTAAATCTTGTATTGTGAGGTTAACACCTAGTGCATCTTTGTCCTTCTAACAGAATACTGTGTCTCTGACTGTTGCCTTCATTAGAATCACCTCCTTCTCCTCCCTGACCTATGGCTAAATGGAGGAGTGGATTACTAGCAGAGGAATGTAACACTTCCAATTTGCCACGTAGGTGGTAATTGCTGCGTTCCAAAGAGGTTACCACAGCAAAACCTTCAGACACACACATACCCCAAGTAGAAAGAAAGTACAGCTTTGCTTCCAGAGTGTCTTAAAGTTATAAATCATGTTTAGTGTGACTCTTACTATACTTTAACTTAGCTCTACCTACTCTAAGGAAAACGCAAATAAACAGGTGTCTGTTTTCTCAGGTGGCCAACTTCTCACACTAGTTTTCCCTGCCAGTCCTAATAGAAAGTAATTATTATGATCTCAGCCATTTCCTTTTCCTCACCTTCCTATTTTCCATTACACAACTATAATTATTGATTATACCTAATTAGGATTCATTGTGCTTCAGAGATATAATACTTGGTCTCTGCCTCCAAAAGGTGACAATCTTACATTCTGGCTTAATATCATGAATAATAACAATAGACAAGAGGACATTTAGATGGAAGGACAAGAGTGACCACTTCAAAACACATGATCTTTGCCTTAGTTATTTGTAATTAAGTAAAGTCTGAATTCAAAGCATTTTCATGACTAGTATATGGAAGGGAATACTGCCTGTATGAAGTTTACTTATTTATTTTAGAAACATGTACTATCTTGAGGGCAGTAGTGTTTTTCCAATGTAGAGAGCACATGCACTTCACTGGTCTTGCATACATACCAGAACTCCTTTATTCCATTGCACAGAAAGGTAGCCAATGTAAACAGGCTCTGGCTAAATGCCTGTCCCTCACCTGCTTGGGGCTCTTTGTTGCTATGTTGTATCCCATTCATTTCTGCATTTTCTTCTGTGCTCAGATCTCTGTGTGCACCCTACATCAAGGGTTACACGATGCAGAAACAATGATACGCATTGGACTTTGTATATTGCATTCTCACTGATCACACTTCCTTATACAAGCCAGGATGCCATTCGCCTTCTTGTCCACCTGGGCACACTGCTGGTCATGTTCAGCTGCTGTCAATCAGAATCCCCAGGTCTCTTTCTGTCCCAGTTACTGTCCAGCCACTCTATCCCTAGCCTGTAGTGCTGTGGAGGATTGTTATGGCCAAAGCACAGGACCCGGCACTTGGTCTTGTTGAACTACATACTGTTGGATTCAGCCCACTTACCCAGAGTGTCCAGGTCCCTTTGCAGAGCCCTCCTACCCTCCAGCAGATCAACATTCCCCCTCAACTCAATGTCATCTACAAATTTGTTAATGGTAGACTCAATCCCTTTACGTTAACTGTAATGAACTGTCTTTGCAAATTGGGCCCTATAGCTACTTGCACTACTAAAGCATGTATTGCATTAGCTGTTCTGAGGCTTTATCTGTTACAAATTTTATCTGTTACTGTACTTCTGTCTGTTGCCATGCAGTGGGAATGCCAAACAGAAGCCAGGTGCTTTTGTTCTGAGGATGAATCGATGAGCACTGTGAGGATGATGTTGTAGGCATTACTAGACTCTATCCCAATCAAGCAGTTGCAGACTGGTGAGTATAGAACTGCCGGGAAACATAAGTATACTAAATATACTGCACTTCTAATTAAGTGTTTCAGATATGATTCCAGGCATGCTTACTATTTTGAAACAAAATGGGAGACATTGTTCCAGCCCTTGGGAAATGACTGTTTATAGAAAATGAGTTCTTCTGAACTTGTAGTATATTTCAAATTCACCATGAAAAATGCTATAAATACAGAACAAAAATTGTTACCTATTCTTTACAGTGTTAGCTATGGCAGGAATGGGAATTCACCTGCTTCTACTTTTGAAAGGGAGAACTCAGTGCAACCCTGTTGACATAGCATCATGATAGACATCCTGCACTGACTTCTCACTGCTATGCAGAGTGAAAGGAAGTGCTTGAGAAATTGGCAGGGAATACCTTTGAAACTATCTAGACTCTGATTGAATGACAAGTCCTGCTTGCCAAGACACCAGTTCTGGCACCTCTGGAGACCTGTGAATATTAAACACTAAACATCATCTGCTTCTACTGAGAGAGGCCACAGTTAAACAATTTCTTTTATCTTACCAGTGTCCATCAGCAAATTAATATATCTGTATTAAAGCTTCCTCTAGAAGCCCAAGAGGGTGTTCTTGTGTTGATTTTGATGCCATAAATAGTCACAACCCTTGTTCTGGTAAGATTACTTACTACATGAGCTTGGAAAATATTTTTAATTTAATTCATGGGTGTCTTTTTATAAATTTAAACAGTCTAAGTGATTGAGAATGGTCATCCATTATCAGGTGAAATAAATCCTCTTTAAATTAGTCAGTCTGTTAGGAATTTAGCCCAATAGATACGTGCAGCATCTATTCTGGATTGCAGTTCACATTGTGATATTCCGTCTTGGATTATTAGAAGGTTTTAATTAAATTTTTGTCAGATTATTACTTGGAAATGAAACATTTGTTTGGTTTGTTGGACAAATTTTCCAAAATGTTTTTGCTCAGTCTTCAGTATTTGGACTTTTTAATCTCCAGTTGGATTTACAAGCCATATTTCCTACATCCAGTCCAAGGCAGACAGACTATGCCATAAGGGAGACTTTTTCCATTTTAGGTAAATTCTTCAACTTTCAGGACTTCTTGGGATGGGAGGAAAAAGGAGGGTACTTTTATGTTATTGCATTCATGTTATTTCTAGTGCAACTATAAATAGCTGGTTGCTAGATTCTTATTTAATTAAGCTCAACTTAAACTATGATGCCTTTAGGAGTAGATATACCTCTACGAATTTCCTTGATTTGTAAGGCTAAATATGCCACTGGTGGGGTTTTTTTTGTTTGGTTGGGGTTTGGGGGGTTTTGTTTGTTGGGTTTTTTTAAATGATGAATCTAGCATAACAGATTTCTCAGAATTAACCAGGTAACAATGATAGTATTGTTTCTAAAATCTCTAATGTATGAGCAGATCTTTTCTGGATCCTGTCTTTCTAGGACTACTTTGTTCTAATTGTTATTTTGTTTCTATATTTTTTCTAAAGTCTTTGTTATTGTGGTGGTAATGGATTGGTTCTCAGAGAAAAAAGAGGCCATAGCAAAGACATTTTCTTCAGTTACTCTTTCCTCTGTGGCTCAAATTGCTGCATCTCTATGACAAGATCTGCATTTCGTAGATGTTGTTATACATCAGATTTTTCATAGTTTCTCATTATAGAATGAGTGTACCATGTGCAGTGCCACTGATCAGTGTCATCTGCCTCTTCCCAAGTCATTTATGTTCTTCCTTATCATTTCCTGAAAGCACATTTTCTGTCATCGTATTGCTGTCAAGTGCTTAAAGAATCTACTCTGGGAACTGAAAAATAGTTTGGATATAAAGTAGAAAAAGGAGTTATGATGCAATGCTACTTAATCAGGTCTTGAAATAATTATCATCACAGGACGGATTTCAGTGTAGTAAGCTATCTGCAGAAATGATAATAGGTGTTGCTCAAGCCTGGCACACCTAACTTCTTGTTTCCCAAGCTATATAAATAAATAGTCTTCTTTGTGCATATAAGAGTATCCACACCTCTGCTGTCACATTATTTCTGAGCAAAGAAGGGTCCTTCATCTAGATTAGCAAATAAATGGAAGCAGACACCCTCCTATTTTGTAATACTAGGTATCATTTTGCTATGCTTGCAACTGGAGAGTATAATTACCATCCTCTGTTACTATAAGTGACACTGCTGTTACTGGTTCCCAAGCTTCATTTTTAGGAACTTAGTTTTATCCAATACTAGAAAAAACAACCACTTTAAACTTCAGCTCAGTTAATGATACATTTTCTTTCACATGGAATTCAACCTTTTATTACTTTTTTAGAAATACATTTATTAGGAAAAATATTCTAAGAAATAGCTGATTCTCTACTTATAAATTTGCTTGTGGTCTTTCTGACACGCCAAACATGCTCTACATATTGTTTACAAGTTTTAGCTTTGCTAATGAAATTTATATTAGGCCCTCATATAGTATATACTGAGCTTTTAATTTTCATTCTTCATTAGCACTTCAGTATTGTACAAGCCACTGGATTTCTGTGTCAAGCAAACTACTTCTAAAAAATTTAAATTTTTCTCATTCTAAGCTCCAAAATAATATCAATAGGTCATATGTCATTAAGTAGGAAGTAACTCAAGTTACTAAGGTGTGTTACAAACTCCCCAACAGTCCAATTCAATACTAAGCTGTCATCCAGAGCTTTGGAATGCAGCAAATTATTTGCTTTACTGACCATTGATGAACTTGAAAAAAGTTTATGGTTTAGAAGTATCATCAGTTCAGTGTGAGATTCTGCAGCACAAATCCAGGAAAGAGCAAATATCCTCAGACTACTGCAAGATCTGTTCCTAACATTAATTGTAGGGTAAGCCTAATGAAACTGTTGAAAACAGGATATGATGAAACATGAAGCACTCCCTTGGCTCCCTCCCAAAACCCTCCCTCCTCTTTCTATATTCTCTCTCAAAATAAATAGCTGTGGCTAGTTGGAATCTGAGTGCCACTAATGCCAATCTTTCCATTTTAGTTTCTGGGTTTCTGAGGATGTTAAATACTGGAGACTGAGACTTAAATAGATGGCATTTTCAGCCATCTCCCATATTTTTTGCCTTTTTTCCTGATTTTGGAGAATATCTCAATTGTTATCCACCATTCATGTTTATTTAGCCAGAAATTCAGGGCTGTACTGGACTGTGACTTCTTTAGGATGGTGAGAATTCAACCTGTTCCCATGCTGCACTAATAAACTCTTGGTTTACCATCCCAAACATTTTATCATAGTGAAAAATATCTAGCTTAGCAATGCTGCAGCCTGTGTATTTAGGTCTTGAGTTACCCAAAAGTAAAAAAAACTATTTCACGAGATTTCTAATATACAAGAGGAGGGTCTGACTAAAGTAAGAACATACTTAGAAGTTTGTGTCTTGAAGGCATTCAAACGTATATTTCCTGTTCTAGCAGTAAGTGGAAAATATTGGTCTAATTCACTATTATTAGCATTTTTAAATATACTAACAATTTCAATAAATTGTTATTAATTGTGGAATGTCTCTCTCAGCTACTTTCCAGAAGTCCAGTTTGTCCTTTCCACAAGTGGCATTGCAGATCAGTAACAGCAGGATGGCTAACATCCTAAACCAGACCACGCAAACCATAACATTTTGGTCCATCTCAGTGTTGGTGGGAGGGAGTTCTACAGCACGAGAGTTTTCCTTTAGCTAGGAAAGCAAAAGCACCGAGATTAGATCCAGGATTGCAAAGGCAGCCATACAAAGCTAAGAAGTTTCAAAAGTAATAATCATTGTTCTCAGTATTTAAATCACTGATGATATTTTCAATTTTTTTTCATTATTTATTTTTTATTTTGGCAAAAGCCTATCAGTTGTGCCTCCAAATGAATTTGCCTGGAATCTCTCTTGACTTTTTCTCATCTCCACGTAATTTTCATGCAGCTGCCACAACATACTGAGGAACATGTCTGTCCAACTCGTTACTGTTTCTGCAGCGGGGGAATTAGAACCGAGGTGATCATTAACCAAGAGCCCGGAAAATTCTATGATGTGTCTCCACTAGCATCACAATCAATTAAGAGATATCCCACTTCCCCAGGGCTCCAGGCCATCATCTCACAGGTCAGTGTCAGCCCTTCAACTTTGTGATGAACCCTTCCAGCAAGTGGCCCTCTACAATTAAACAACAATTAAACTCTTTCCAAGTATAAATTATAAATGTATAAAACTTTAGGTACCCTTCAGCTAACCACATAGACATTACAATTTGAGGTCTATTATATATATATGAATTATAAAGAAATTACATTTTTCTACTCTAAATTTATTAACATATGTTAAAAACAAGAATTATAATGAAAGCTAATTTTTATGCTCTGAAATTAGAAACTTCCTATAGTTAGCTATTGAAAATTTAGTATTAATGCAGAAAAAAGAGCAAATTTAATTCAGAGGGTAGCTAGGCCACTGATCATTTTATTGATTATCTCTGTCTTGTTCTTGTAACTGTCTGCATGGGGGTTTATGTGGGAAGAAAATATAAAGCTTATGACCTTCCAAGAGTCCTCAGTGCTCTTACCAAAAGCTGACAGGGAAAGAGCTGCACATGCAGGTAGTGGTTAGCAGCACTCTCAGTCCTTCAGAGCTACTTCAGGGTCACTCAAAACTTGAAGTTTTGAAAACATTAAAGAGGAAATTGCATACTGTTTACAATTCTTACTATGGGGACTCAGTCCAGTGGAAT
This sequence comes from Sakesphorus luctuosus, assembly GCA_013396695.1. Taxonomy (NCBI): domain Eukaryota; kingdom Metazoa; phylum Chordata; class Aves; order Passeriformes; family Thamnophilidae; genus Sakesphorus; species Sakesphorus luctuosus. The sequence continues at coordinate 57,552 of VWZD01007601.1, read as the reverse complement.
ACTTGACTCTCTGGCTCCTTTTCTCCTGTTTTCCTTTTCTCAGTTCAACATTTATACGCTTCTGCCTGCTTAGCAAGGCGCGAGAGTTTGCGCAATTTAAGAGCTCGGCAATGCTGGCACGGTACTTTCTGTAGCTGCATGGTATGGTATGTTCTTTGTAATTTCACAAAGTTCAAATTAGATGGAAAGATAATCAGCTGTGGAGTTTGAAAATCAGTTGGGCTGGATATAGTGTTTTTTCATTTCTGTTCCTCTGATCTAGCCAAATAGATTTCAAGAGAAAGATTCATGGGAAAATAACTAAACTGTAACTTCGTCCTTTAATGATTTAAATGCCTCATCACATTTTAGTATATTTTTTTAATTTCTAATTTGCATTCTTCTTTCTAACACTTTTTTTAAAGTGTGGTCTGCTATTTTTGACATACTAACTGCATGGTACCTTGTCCCTGTACAGTCGTTCAGTGAGCGTTTTGGTGGAAGAAATAGGCCAAATTTTAATACTTTCGGCCTTGCCCATTCCAGTTCATCCACTCCCAGCCGCACGTCTCCTAATGCCTACCTTAGTCATGCCAAGCTCACATTTTTCTCCACTGAGTGTTAGGTCCTGCTGGCAGACACTGCCTCCTGAGTTAAAAGTAGGACTCTTTCTCAGCTGTAAATCTCTGTGCTGTTATAAGCAAGTATGGATTTGTACAGACCTGTCAGTGAGATCGGCTTATACAGAGAAGTTACTGCATTCCTTTTGCTGAAAGTAAATATTTGGAACTTAGATGCCCTGATGTAATTCTACAGCTAGAGATTCTGGAGTACAAACACATGCTAGAAAAGCCCCTGCTTTAGCAGCTGATCAGCTTTACGTGTTGGATAGGTCTTGTCACAGTTCATCTATTTTTCAGCAATCTGCAAAACAGGTGAATCCTCTAGTTTTAAAATTTGAAGTAAAGCTAATCCAAGAGTTTTCAGAGTCTTAAGGCTGTCTCCTGTAGTATACCTCCTATTGTTTGTGTTGCAAGAACCTGAATTGAGCACTTTAGTAGAAATGTGTGTGTGTGTGTGTGTGTGTGTGTGTGTGTATATATATAAAAATATAAATAAATATAAATTTTTCTTGTTGCAAAGGGTTGATGGAGCACAGAAAAGAGGCAGAAAAAAGTAAGAGAAATGGAGCAGTCTGTTCAGGTATTCCTGCATTTCATTTGTAACCTTAACATGATAATTCATCATCTCTTTAAAGTACTGATAGTAACAGAGTTAGCATTCCTTAGACACTACCAAGCAGAAACAGTCACAGTAGTTCTGTGTTACAAATTCCTATTTCAACTCATTTGTGATTGGGTTTTTGAAATTTGCTATAGTAAATGATAATTTTTTTCTTCTTTTCAGGACTTTGACAAATTAGCTCATGTGTGTTTCCCAATGTACTGGTTGCAGAATGAATATTTTAACCTGCTGATCCACTTACAGGAGTCCTGGACACATATATATCATAATTGGTATTTTTCTTTTATTTGATTGATGTGAATCAACTCATTTGGTGATGGAACTGAAAAGTGCAACTACATACAAATCTATTTAAATTACACCTTTTGGCTCCACTTGGAATTACTCACTTTCCAATGATACAGAATTTCAATAGGGACCAGTGTGATGTTGTGAGATCTCCTAATCTTTAAGATATGAAACCATTAAATGTGACAGGTGTGAGAGGATCCTCATTAAAATGTGTTGCTTTGGAGAGATTTCAGTACACCACTGCAAAATGGTGTACTGAAATATTAAATATTGTTTAGTCAACTAATTGATCTGTGTTTGACTGAATAAGATGTTAACTTCATGATTATTCCAAGATCTTGGTGGGTTTTTTTCCTGAACTATGGCTTTTCTGCAGACAGAAAATGTTTCCTAGAGAAAATTCCATTAGATTTCTGAAGCACTGTGAATTGAATGGACCAGTGCTACAGTTTTTAGTGCCACTATGACCAGAAGACTTCATTTCTGCTATGATTATAACATACCTAGTAAGCCTATGAAAGCCATGTTTCATCTTTGAGAATGTCTTCTGTTGACAGAGATCCAAGAATAGCTTACTCTGTCTCTTATATACTTTTTTGCCAAATACCTGACACTGCTGTTCTTCCTTGTTATTTAGTAATGTGTATGTGGTGAAAGGGAATGCTCAATTATCTCCTTTTTCAAGTAAAAAGGTGAGCTTGTTACTTCCTGTAGGTGAGAGACTGGGTGTGAATATCAAGAGTTTTTGAGGTGTCAGTAGTGAGGTACTGGGTATTTACAAACAGTCTATATAAACAGTTATGTTTGCTTCAGTTGACCTTTTAATTTGAAGGGGGAAACAACACATGTTCATTGACTTTTTGCCAACATTAAAACAACAGAGGGTTTAAGTCACCAGTATTAGACATTAGACACCTACATCCATAGAGATGTTTCAACAAGGTTATGTGGGTATTTTACAGATTCTAAGCATTTGTGATTTCTGCTGAATAAATGAATAAGATATTTTTTTCACAAATGTGTTCAGAATCCGCAGGTGTATTCCCACCTAAGATGTGAATGCTGAATACATTAGTTCAAGAGCCATTGTCTTCTGGAATATCACAGGGAGAATCAATAAGGAGCTAATATCTGTGCTGCTGTCTGTGACTCTGATCTCTCCCATGGTGGGATGTACTAATTTGTAGCAGATTTCAAAGCCCAGAGGCATGTTTCTAAATCATTTGTAGGCTGATGTTGGCAGTTAGATTCTAACACTAGGGAAACTGTGTTTTATTTTATAAGGAAGGTATCTCTTTCCACAGAGTTACAGGATATTAACAATTCACCTGGGTTTGGGAGTCCAGACAGTGTGCATAGATACCACAAGTGAAGTAAAACACAAATTTCTCAGTAAGTGACTCACTTGATTAGCCAGTCTTGTCTGTGTAATGCAAAATTGTGATGTTGATGTTACACACTGACTCTCCTATAACCTTCCCACCAAACATAATCATGCTATTACTGTTTACTCTTACAGCAGCTTCTTTCCATCCAAGGAGCTCAGCACATTTCACAACGATTAAGCCTCCCAATGAAATAGTTAAATGTCATTATCCTATTTTCTAGATGAGGCTTGTAGAGATTAATGACTTGTTAGAGTCATACAGGAAATTTGTGACAGAGCAAGGAATAGGTGGCAGCTCCTACATCTCTCATGCCTGTTCTCTTTTTTAAAAAATTACTCTTTCTGTCCTTAAATAAAAGTCACTCTTGATTTCAGAACAGCATTATTAATGGATGAACTCAAAAGCTCAATTATTGAGTCAGTAAAAGAAAAATGTCTAGGGCAGCTCAGCTTTTTTCTACTAATATAATGAAGGAACAGCAATATTATTGGCATAGGATTGCTTTTAAGTAGGAACAGGTGAGAATGCAAAAATCCTAGATCTTAATTTGAAGAAGGTGGGGAAGGAGAAGGGGAATCTCAGCAGTCTGATGTAGCACCAGAAGCCTAGTGTGACCAGCATAGAAGAAATGGCTAATCATCTGGTCTGGAGTCATAAACATGTTGAGTCATTATTGGGCTTTATTATTTGGCTGTGCTGAATCCAGGTATTTCTGTTTAAACTGAGCAAAAGGCAGTGTTCACTGTGTGGGTCACACATGATGTGCACTTCAGTTTTTCACAAAGAAATCACCTGAACTAAGTCCAGTAACTGTTCTGACATACAAACACACAATTGAATAATGAGATGTGAAATGCATCACATAAATGTTTACACATAAAATACATCAGAGATTTTGTTTGGAAAGTTACTGAGATACTTTAGGATGTGTGTTGTTTTTTTTTTTAGATTATTCTTGCTATATTTTACAATGATGTTGATACACTTAGAAATTCCCATCTGTAGTATAGCACTGTCTATACAAGAGGCATTATGTTATCTGTATGTATGTGTGTGTATATATATACATACACATATGCACAGAGTATGACATGAATTTATGAAACTTTGAGCTGATTTACATTGGAGAGGAAAGGAAGGTGGAGAGGTTTAAGTGCAGGAGTAGAAATGGGAAGCTTTGTGTCCTGAAAGAAATATGTATGAATCTTTTAAAATAATTACTGCATGTGTTTATTGTATAGACATTATCCTACTTAGCTACTTATTTTTAAATTAGAGGAGTCCATTAGGATGAATTGCTATCAGAGGTGAAAATAAAGTAGAATCCTGGTGATAATCAGGAGTCCTAATGAAACAGAGGGCAAGCCACTAACTGAAGATCATGCTCAGCCTGACTCTGACCTGGGCTGATGAAGTTTCTTCTTTCAGTCAAGGTTAGAGTGGAAGATGATACTTATGAAATGTTAGAGATGTTGGCCTACGCAGAGAAAGGGGTTGAGTGAACTTTTCAGGGAGTGTCACTGAGTGCTGACAAGGGCTGACACATACCATGAGTGACAGCAGACTTTCTATATGACCTTGGCCAAGTCATTTAATCCCGCTGTGACTTGGTTTCCTCATCTGCAGAATTAGGGGCAAATAATAATACTTCCTTGCTTCACAAGGAGCTGTGGCGATTACTTCATCACTGTTTGCAAGGCGTGTTCAGAGACAAATAGAAAAAATGCAGTGGAAGTGTTGTTATTTGTACAATATCAGATTCCTTGTTGATCATGTCCTGGAAAATGTACAATTCACTGTCTATTTCTTGGAAATCTGATATTGCTGGAAACCACATAAGCCCATCATACTTTCCCTCTTTCCTCTGCTTCCTTTATGCTCTTCTATTCAAGTAGTTGTGCACATGTTGTTAGGTAAAATCAGACAAGCTGTCTTCCTATCAAAAAACATGCCTCGTTCAAAGATGACAAAGCTTTTTAGCTTCTGTAAATGATGAATCTGAGACTCCCTAAATCTACAATCACATTCTCGTAACTGGGAACAATCTGTATAGATTGCTATAAGTAATAACTTCCTTTAGTTACAGTTTTGAAGTAGTTAATAGGAAGTGTTTGAAGTTGATTTTGAATTCCAGAGGAATGTCCACTAGGACGATCATCTCCCTCTTGGCCTAAGAGATTGAAAGAAATTCTTATAAGCTGCAGCTCTGTGCTTACTAATAACAGATCTATGCCTTGTTTTATCACACACTAGTGCAGGATTCATAGGTATCAGTTACAGACATGCAATGATGTGTCTCTCAAGTTAACCAAAATTCGATTAGCCTAAGCAGCCCAAATTTTTGAATGAATGAGAGAGTGCATCAGCAAAGTGAGCTTATGCCAGTTAGTTTTATATCATTTAGCTATGTAATTTTGAGCTAGTGCTGTTGGAAGGTAGAAACTCCAAAGCTGAACTTACATTTCTGAACCCCAGCTGCTCACTCACAAGTGAGCTATACATGCATATATGTGCCTTGAATTAACTCCACTGTGCAGGAGAATTCTCTAGGCCACAGGGTCTTCTAAATAGCCTGCAAACATATTTCAACTGTACTTGAAATATTCTGGATCTATAAATACAAATTACATTAAGAGAATGTTTCAGTAATAGCAGTAGGTGATGTGTATGAGAGACCATTTAACTTCTCTATGAGTGTGAAAACTGTGAATTTTGATAGTTAATATTAGGGCTCCAGTTTTCTTTTGGACTGCATATTTTGGTAGTGGGATCCCTCTACTATCATGTCTTCCATTCCATTAACAAATATTTTGGTTTACTTAAATCTGAATATAGAGTCTAGTAAATCACTAACAAATGGTAGTCACAGTGGCTTATATGAGGTATTGCATGTGTTTGCAGCCACACCCAAGCACTCACCTTAAAAGCACATAGGGACAATACTATTTGTTAGCTTGCACAATGCATGAGATAAGGTGATGCAATGTTCATATGTCATTGCTGGTGTATGTGCTGTTCATGTCAGGAGTTTCCCCTGAGCAGCACAGAAGTGTATGGCAATGATAGGCTGTGCACAGTCTTGTTCGCCCTCATGGCCACTGTGGCATAAAAGGTTTGGTAGAAGTACCTCATTTGATCACTCCCTTCCTACTCTTTTGTAGTCAAGTCAAACCTTTTTTCTGCTCACTAATTCTCATGTAAGGCTTCCACTGACATCGTCTGACTAGGACTTTCAGGGTGTGAACCATTTTTGTTATTTATAAAGTGCCAGACTAACACTGATGTTGGCAGGGTTTAAACCAGACAGGAAAAGTGCTAGCATGAGCAAAGACAAGAAATTAAAGACAAAAAGGAATTGAAATTTTGTAATATGTGGGAAATGACAACTTTCCTTTTTTTTTCCTAGAAAAATGTGGTTTACTGAATTATCAGACAGTTACATATTTATTGAGAATACATTTAATGTATTTTCTTAAGAGTACAAAATATACTATGTGTATTTTAGTTGGCTCTTATAATGTACTGTTTTAATGTAATATTTTTCTGCAGAGTAACATTATATTTACAGCTAGGGCTATTTTGAGCAATATGTAATTCTACCATATGATATGTTGGTGCATTTTTAAGAATAGAATCTATTTATTGAGCATAGTGTTCCTTGATAAATAAAAAATGTGACAATACTTAAAGGCCTTGGAAACAGGATATAAATGCTGACACACTAGTATAAGGCAGAAGATATACTGTTTTTGAAGGAAAAGTAAATAAATCTATCTCTTAATTTAATCATTATGATACAATTCACATAGCTATTAAGAATCTTCACCACTAGGATTAGAATATGTTTTAAAATAACTTCAGTAGAGTACTTTCAAGTTACGCACAGAAAGTGTGCTGGAGGACTGCAGCAATGGTAACATCCTCTTACAGCACTAATACCTTACACTGAGAAAAACACATTTGCGGATGAAATGTGGGACATTACAGAAGTTTCTCATGTTGTCAAAATAGATGTCAGGACAGAAATTTTATTTTTAACATTTATAGGGATTATTCCTGGCCTTCCCCATTTGAGCAAGGAGGAAACAACGAAAAGAAGTGGGAGAGCTTGGGAAGCCAGCTGCCTCTTAAAAGGAGTGAAGAATGTTGCAAAATAATTGTTTCCTTTTGAAGAATTATGAAAAGTAGTGTTTGGAAGAAACGAGGTTTCTTTCTTTCTTTCCCTTTCCATTCACTTTTATTGTTCCACAGAGTCAATTTGGACTTAACAAAAGATTTATGTGGTTATGAACTTGACACTTCATATCCAAAAAACCACCTGTTACGAACATTTTCTCTGAAATAATTTTGGCTACTGTTACATCATTCATTGTGTCCAGCACATCTGAGGTATCCAAGCAAATAGTTTGTCAGTTCTCCTGCACAGTCCAAGACTCAGTGGTGTATCAACACTGCATAGCAGGAACAGCAAATTAGTTTGATAAGGATACCAGACCCTGATGAAAATAAGTCTCACATATTTTACCTTGTTATCAACATATATATGTTGACATTAGCTAAAGCTTTGTTATGCTTTCTAGCATTTTCAGTTGAAATATAAACTGCCAGAACAAAAAGAATCCTTGGCTCAGATGTTGCAGAGAGCAAGTGTGAAGTTGTTGAAGGTCATGAAGGAGGTTGGAGGTTCTAATGTCAGTGAGGACAAAGGAAGCGGGCTGCTTCATCTGATCTGGTTTAAACAGGTTTTACTAGAAACTAAATAGTTCTAGAAAACTCTGCCAGGGTTTGCAGTCCTTTATTCCAGAATATAGTCTTTTGCTTAGGTGAGTAGCTGGTTCTCCTTTGTCCGTCATGGACCCTTTAAAATTTTGACCCACTGCCCAGTAGGCATCCCCTTCCCTTCAGTGTTCTGGACTCTGCCCTCTCTGCCACGTTCCTGGCTGGTTCTAATATGATTGTTTTAAAGAAAGACCAGCTAACTCTATATAGGTTATCACACAATCAGAGATCTAAAAAAAACCAAAACAACCTAATATTCCCACGAGAATTTGCATTGAAGGCATTCCAAGCACGAGGGAAGTTCGTGTGCGTACAGCAGTGTTGATCTGCACTGGCACAGAAGTTTGAGTACATAGCAAACTTTGTAATCATGGTTTCACTAGAGTCAGGAGGAGTTCAACACTTTTTCAGTTTGATATTTAATTTCTGAGCTCAAAATTCTTCTTTCAAGTATGGAGACCTGAAAAAGAAGTTTTTTTAACTGGCAATTCTGGAGTACAGGTAAATGAATACTGAATCAGTGTTCTGTGTTTGATTCAGTGGGAATACTGTTCCTTTGAAACAAACCGCAGGCAGGACGTTGTGTAAGAGGGACGCGGGTTTACAACTCTCACACCATAAACTAATGGTCTGAGTCTTTACCAGCTTAGTCCATGTAGTATTTTATTAGCGCTACAGCCAACATAAGTATATTGCTTGTCTTATCTATGCTTCTTTATAACCATATTACTGAGATTATAGCAATTCATTGCCTGACATTTATCTATCTGCCTGTCAAATCAAATATTCATGGAGTACTCACTGCTGCTCAGAGTAGCCTGGAGAAATAGTTCTGATTCCTCTCCTTACCTCTCAGTATCTCCTAGCTGGGAGTCAGGGAGGTCTTGCATTTGTGAGATCCCATCTCACGGGTCATGTGTTTCTAGTGTGAGCAGTTGACATTCCTTTACCATGTAATTTATTTGATGGTGTTACCAGTATGCTATTGCATTTGTGGTGCGCAGCACAGTTTTCATTGCTATTTATAACATTGGTATTAATGGGAAGTTTGGTGGTATAGTAAGAGAGAAAAGATTATAATCTCTTCCACAATGGATAGCAAGAGATAGGAAACAGTGTATTTCATAACAGAACAATGTAAATAAAATGCTACTCATTAATTAAAGGTGATTAACTGAAAGAGAATACAGTTAGTTAAATGCACTGAATCTTAAAAATGCATAATGCTCTCAAAATGCTGTCAGCATTTTGAATTTAAATATGTTTTATGTGCACAAATATCAAGGAACTAAGGAATCTTGTGAACAGTCTTTGGTTCATGGATTTTCTGCTGTTGTAGAATCATGGAGTCACAGAATTCCCTGGTTAAATATGAATGTCTGTCATATTGTTAAGGTCTTTGATTGTGTCCATGGGAGGGTAACAAAGCTGATGAAAGGGCTGGAAGGAATGTCCTGTGAGGAGCAGCAAAGGACTGGGCTGTCTAGTGTGGAGAAAGGGAGACTGAGGAGTGACCTCATTACCCTCTGTAACTTCCTTAGGAAGGGAAGTAGAGAGGGAGGTGCTTATCTCTTCTCCTTGGTATCCAGCAATAGGATACGACTCAAAGCTGTGCCGGGAAGCTTCAGACTGGACACTAGGAAGCATTTCTTTACCAAGAGGGTGGTCACGCACTGGAACAAGCTTCCTAGAGAGGTGGTCAAAGCCCCAGGCCTGCCAATGTTTAAGAGGTCCTGTCCAACTGAAAATGTTCTATTCTATTGTATATGTCATCCAGCTTTTGGACTTCTCCCAATCTTCAGTAGAGACCTTGTGAAAATTCTTCTGAAAAGAAAAAAACAAAAAAATTTAGTTTTGAATGCAGGTCAGATACAATAACTTCAGATCCTTTCCACAAGGTACATGAGATCAAACAGCCTCATTAACTCTTTGCTCTGAGGAAATGCTTGGCAGTACTACAATGATTAGAATTTTCCATGTCTTTTCTAGCTGCAAGAAAGGAGTAAGAAAGTGAAAAACCAGCAGCAGAATACTCTGAGGTAACAGACTAATCTAAGTATTTTACTGGAGTTGCTCATAAAATATTAGTAAGGTTTTTTTGCATAGCATAGTTCTGTAGGTTTCAGTCAACATACTAGGTTAGCCTACCAGCCCTCAGAAGCCCTGCCTATGCCAGATGCCTAGATAAAGGTCAGAGGGGGTGTGACTCACCTGTGAGGAGTGTGTTGTCACTGCCAGCTCTGGGCAGGACAGTCCCACCTGTGGTGTCCCAATTTCCACGGCAGACACACAGTTGGCCCGGATTGGCCACGCTGGTTCCCCGCCCTGCCAAGGATTGGCCGAGCCTTCCCCCTCCTCTCTCTCATCTTCCTGGGACACCTGCACTGCCCAGCTGCAGCTTCTCCACACTGACCACTGCGGGACCGGAGGATGCCCACGCATCAAGACTTGGTCGATAAGGTGTGTTGATGGGGATGTGGTGGACAGGGTGCACATGGACTCATGGTATTTATTCTCAAAGGTTGAAGGTTGAGTCTGTGGCTCACCAAAAGTGTCTTGGAGAAAGAAGGAAAGGAGAAAATACTCATAAAGAATATGATTAGAAAGAGGTATACAGGACTTAGTCTTAAGCTGTTGGCAGGACTTGCCAGGACAGTTTTTCAAATTACAAAAAGTTATTTATCCTATTAATTAAATGCTCTATATTTAAAAGCTTTTAAAGCAACTTTTGTCTCTATTTAGAAGTTTGCCCAAGGCTCTGGAGTAGCAAACCACCGAAGTGTCTCTTCCTCAGTCCAGCAGACTGTTAATGCAGTAGCTAAGTATCACTCAACTTAATTGTTGGCCTGAAGTCCTGTTCAACTTAGTATGGAAGAGGATTTTTAAGGTAGCAGCTCAGGTGTTGCAAAGACAATGGCCATATAGACACATACACAGAAAGGCTGAATCTCTGATAAAAATGGTTAGAATTTTTCTATCAGATAAAGGAACTGAGGATAGATTTAATTTTTCATAATTATACCCAATTAGAAGCTTGAAAATAGTATTTATTTGCCAGAATTCCCCATGCTTCTGTTTTATAAATATTTACTTTTTGTTTCTTTACATTTCTCATGGAGAAAAGGTAAAATTGTGATGCAAGTAAACATGATTGCATTAGATATGTATCAGGGCCATGAAAGCTATTTTCTGTCTCAAGTCTGGACTTAGAATTTTGTAAGATGCTAATATCTCTCTTCCTCATCTAAAACCTAGTTCCAAGAGATGGCATGATGGTGCTCCTAGGGTACCTCTTAAACTGTTAAATCAGAGAGCTGATGCAAAGAGAAAGCATCTCAGCTGTGTTTCTATTTGTTGTGCTTGTGTTTCTGGCTCTTTTCTGGCAAGAAAAAGAGGAAAGGAGGTTTCAGACTGGTTTTCTTTCATGGCAGAGTGCAGCTCCAGACAATTTTCCAATCCTAGCTAAACTAAGGACTTTGTGCTTTGAAATAGAACATCTAATTAGAAACAGATTTTTTTTCCATCTCTCCATGACTCAGACAAAGATTTCAACAACGCACAGAGTGGTTCATATTAAATCACTGTTTACCACATCTGTTGATATAATAGCACCTACATGCTGTATTTAAAACTTAATTAGAGGTAGGCCACGTCAAAATCGTCACAAGAGATTGGATAACCACACCCAGCACACTGATACCAAAACATAATGCTTACCAGGATCCCATTGAAGTGACACTTTGATGAGACTTTTGAGACGAATAGTCTTCATCCACTTTAAAGAAATGATAACTTGCATATGTTGCTTTCCTGATTGCTGCACTGACTGGTTGTGACACCATGCAAACCTTCCTCATCCTCCTATAGGAAATTTTTCAGCACTTCACAGTCACCTGTTTTATTATTTGTTGACTCAGTGGCTTTTTAAAAATTTATTTAAGTTCAGAGTTAAGTACATGGGTGTTGAGCATTGTGTATTTCCCCCTTCTTCCAGATGCTTCTGTTACTTATTTCATTAGCACATGCAAAACTGAATGGTCTTACACATTCATGCACGAACTCAGGTGTACAGGTAGATGATAAATTGAACATATCTCTTATATGGTGTTTGAAATGGTTTAAAAGTCTCAACTAAGTTGTCTCCTTTCTGTTACTGTCTGCTGCATCACACAAGTCGATTCTGTAGCAGACAGCATGTAAAATAGCATTATTAAATACTTCTTGTGATTTAAGAGTTGTATCAGCATTTTTGTAGCTGGAACAGTGAGTTATTTGTAAGATATAATGGCCTTACAAATTATGTGGTGCCATGGTTGAATGTTTAGACTTTGAACATGGGCCATAAAATCTGGTACTAAACAACTGAGAATACTATTGGGAAATGTTTTCTTTCTTTCTTGGAAACAGTTTCCCATCAGTGTCAGTACTGCAAGCAAATTATAAAGAAAATACACTTTCTTTTCACAGGCAGTCCTTGAAGAGACTGGTCTTCAGTCCTGTCTCTTAGTTACATTTTGTGAATTTGTATACTGGGCATAGTTTATTCTTAGCCCATGGGAAGCATGCACTAGTGATTTAGTATTTTAAAATTGTTTAGACGTTCCAGAGGACTTTGTAGAAGTCTGTTGTAAAGTCCTTCAAGAAACAAATATTTTGAAAAACTTCAAGAGTCCTCCAGGGCACTTGACTTCTTGACTGTGTCTTGGAAGTGGGAGTAGGGAAAGCAGTCAAAAGACAGCATGCTAGTCATGGTTACATCTACAGTTTGAGAGCACAGGGATTGAGCCTTAGTTCTTGAGTAACCGAGGAGCTGAGCTAAATCTGCCCATGTAACAATGTGGAAATTTTTTTAAAGACTTTTCTAGTTCAAAGGTGTAATGCAGCAGACATGGCTGTTAATGGATTGCTGTCATGTAACCAGAGAATTTAGGCTTCATTAATAATTTGGTATATTAAAATTAAAATACTTGTGTCTTTTATTGCACTGTTCAGCCAGTATTTTATTTTAATGTATTTTCTTCAAAATATATCAATGCAAAGAAAGCGCAACTTTCTAGGCTTGTTCTATTTCCTGTTCTGGAGAAAAGCCAGTATTTGTCAAACATGGCATCTACTAAAAAGAAGTTGCTATGAACTATATTGTCCTTTTGTTCCACAGATGAGGAGATATTCTTGCTTTGTTTTTTTGTTCTGTGGGATATTTTTGCCTGGAATCCTCAGTTTTCCACAGACAAACACCTCTATCGATTGTGATTCTCTGTTACCAAACTATGAAGCTGAACCACAGACATCTCCACCACCATATATTATTGCTGTGTCTTTTGATAGCTTTGAGCCAGGAAATGAAATCCAAGGTAAATAATCTGAATACTATAATAATATTTTTGTGTCTTTCAAAATTACTAGTCTTCATAAGAATTCCCCCATTTTTCTCTCAGTATAGATAATTTATTTTTTAACTTCAATCTTGTTTATATATACCTGAAATATTATTATTTTAAAATGTTTTATATATGTATGTGCATATTTTTATAATTCAAAGGATATTCTTTTTATTTTTTCTATCTAATAAATATATCTTAACTTTACGCTGTAAATCTTCTAACAAAGCTAAAATTAAAGGGGGCAGTTGGCCAAACTGGATGAATAATTAGTTGCTCATTGTATTTGAGTATTTGCTGTTGAATCAGACCTCTGCAATACAAAGGGATCCTACTCATTAGTTGTTCACATGCTGTCATCTTGCAGAAAAATAAAAATCCAGGACGCAGTATGAGACAACTGGAGAGTGAGACACTTTGAGTCATCCTTATAAGAGCTGTATCCCAGATTTTATCAAATTGCAGGAGGTGGAGCTATTGTGGCTTAAACCACCCTTTTATCTTCCTAATCCTGATTTGCTCTCTAGATGGGACACCTCAACAGCCTTGTTTCTCCACACTATAATGTCATCTCATGGTGCTGTCACACTTCAAGTGACTTGTGAATGCTTCCTTTTCTAGCCATTCATGCTGCAAGGAGCATGGAAGAGACTTGTAACCTGGCATATGTCTGCTGTGTCTCAGCTGAAAAAGAGCATAAGTCACTAAGCAGTCACAGTCTAGCTGGGATTCTGTTTTACTTGAACCTTGTAGCACAGATGCACAGATGTGGCTTCCGCGGAGAGTGACATACAGGGAGAAGAATGAAGAAACATCAGTCCTATTATACGTGCCGTTCTTGGAAAAATGTCCTTCAAGGATAGGAGGACTGTTTGATTACTAATAGTTATTTTTAAAATACTATTGACAGGCATGTAGGCTATTCTGTGAGGTTAAATAGGATTTACTATGACAAAAGTATTGAATCCCAGATGCTATAACCTTGTCTTTTTCCCCTCCTCCCCTTTATATTTTTTAACCATGTCTGTCTTTAGTACTACTTTTCTATTGCTTCGAATTGTAAGCAGCCAGTCCCTGGTCTCAGGGAGTTGCATTAGGTCACCCTTCCACTGAGTGTGTTGCAGTTTGTCCTGTGGGATTCCATGTGCCAACACTCCTACAGTGACATCTCTGCTTGGATTAACTCTGCATTCAAGTGCTGTATGTCATTGCTCCTGTTAGATCTCAGGAAAATTAGTGAATTAGGACTGAAAGTCGATGACAAATTGGAAGGCTAATTATGCAGGTGTTTGGAAATGTTAAATTATCAAGGTATGATTGGTCCTTGCCTTGACTACTGTGTCATTCCCATCTCTCCTTAGTTTTGATGACTACACATACCTTTGTGCATAAACCATTATTCTGAATTTATTTGCAAAAGTGCCTAATAATGGAATTAGCAGAGCAAAGTTATAGCAGACCATAACAAATTTGATTGGGCCTGTTGAAATTTAATTTCACTTTGGATAAACACAAAATAGAAGACTGATCACCTCCATGTTTTTCTGAGCTCCTTCAGAAACAAAAGTTGATTAAAACTGAGTAGCTCATAGAATTAATAATTTTTCATATTTAATGTAGAACATGAAAGCCAAACTGTCTAGTTTCTCTCTTTCCAGTTGTAATACATTTTTTTAAAAAAATTGTGCAATTTAGGCTAAGACAAAAGTTATTCTTTTAAAACAGAGGTAGAGAGAAATGCAATTCTCTTTCTCCTGTAGCTATTTTGACTTTGTAGGCCTAATTAGACAGAAAATAAATAACCTTGTGATCAGCAGGGGCACTCATCTTTTGGTAGAGCAGAATCCCATTTAAAATTTTAAGTAAATCATAAATTTCATGTTACTTTACACAGAAGCACTTTTCCAAATTTTCCATTCTTGTTACCCTCTTTATAACTAAGAAAATGTTTTTTATTTTTTTCTAAGATTGTACACATGCAGTCTTGTGCCTTGGAGTGAAGGAAATTAGGTTAAACGCTTAGGACATTTTAGTTTTATATGAAACTTACATTTCTCAAAATGTCTCTTTTCACAGTGACTCTAGAAGCACTTAAAGAAGCTGGTTTTAAAGGATTTAATCTACAAGCTCGAGAAATAGATGGAGATATTCCTGTTGGTACTTTTAAAATTACAGATCCAAACACCAAAGGCTTGGAATGTCATAACATGACGGTACGTCTTCAGTCTTTGCAATACGTACTCAAGCTTGGTTTTCTCTGAAATAAAGAAGTAGTGAGTATTTTTTTAAGGCAAAGCTACTTCATCAGAAGAGTTTGAAAAATTAGACTCTTTCAAGAACTGGGTGTATCCTCTATCTGTGATATGAATCTAATGTAGAAGCTTCCTCGCTTTTTTAGGAGGACATCAGTGTTGCCTGTTGTAGTACAGACAGTTCATTAATAATATAGGTAAAAGTCACTTTTGCATCCTATATAATTATTTGTACTTATTTTTAACTGCAGAATTCAGCAGTAAGTCATGCAAATTCAGATGTGAAACAGAAAGTTACAACAACATGGATTGCTCCACCTGATGTTAGAGAATTTCAATTTATGTAAGTAATTGTTTTTATTTCTTCTTTCTTTACCCTTGAAATTTTATTTCTATGGATTATTTTAAAATAAACCTGTGTTGCTGTTTCTGATGTTCTTGTCTTGCCACCATCATGAGTTTTTTCGTAGTTTGTCATAACTTCCCACTATGTCCATTAAATAATGTTATTTACATTTCAAGATATAATGTAAAGTGTAGACACGGTCCTACTGATCATAATATATGCAAATAATTTCATTAAGCACAGTGTTATTAATGGATCTTCAAGTAACCAGTTTTTACACTTAGACCTCTTTAATGACAACAGCAACAATATGAATGTAACTCTATCCTTGAATAAATGAAGTACAGGCTCCATTCAATTATACCTTCTTGCACTTTGAACAGTGGAAGAATAGTAGATTGATGTAAATTCTTCTAATACAAGTTAAAATAAGTTTATGGCCCATGAACTAACTGCTGAAAATGGGAGAAGATAGATTTATCCTGCTTTTAATGCTAATTTTCTTGCAGATCTGAAGCTTTCAAAAATATCACCTAGTCTTAAAAAATGCATGTTTGATGTAACTGGGAAATATCTAAATATTTGACAGCTTGTAGAGTTTGAAGTGCAGATTTATGATAGGGCCATCTTTGCATTTTTGAATTAAATCTTGAGGAATACAAAGAATGGGCAAAAGAACAGAAACCCACAACTACTTCCACTTGTTAATGCCATGAACACCTGTTTGCTACATAGAACTAGATTGTCAGAATAGGAAAGAGGTGGGACAATTCTTATGGATATTTGAGCAGATACTCTTCAGTGAGGTCAGTGTTTCTTCAAATGCTGTCTGTTCCTCTTCTGCTTGTCTCAGCATCTGTTTTATCTATCTCCAAAAGTATCTTGGATGATAATACAAGATAAGTCACCAAAAAAGTGTTCTGTGAAACTTGTACTGTATACCCTTAAAACCAAAATACAGTGGATTTTTTTGTCTGGGGGCAAGGGGGAAGGAGAGTTTACTGGTATTTTATACTGAAATATTATTATTTTGTTTTCTTTCTAGTGCAACTGTTGTTCAAAATCTAGAGAATTTTTGGGTTGGAATTCAAAGCAAAACTCTCACACCTATGCATTCTGAGTCAGTTAATGTGACAGAAAAAAGTAAAAGGAAGGTATGTTTGGGTGTATTTGCATACTAGAAATTAATACAGTAACTTAAAGTATCTTTGACTTCATACGAGGCATACATTTGGTGTCATTTATCCATTAACTAAGGTGGCCAAAATCATTACATGTTTTCAATAATTTTAATCTGCCTAATCTTTTTACTAAAATGATGAAAAAATAAATATTTTTCCCCACAGAAACAAGAAATGTAATAATCTAGTTATCAAAACAACCCATACCATAAAGAAAAAGAAAAGAAAATTGGTCCTAAGTAGAACTGTACTGTACTTTTGGTGTACTGTGCTGTCCTTCACTCTTGCCCCAGTCCATGGGGACTGTAGCTGTGTCACATATTCTGAGAAAGCAGTTTGCTCCAGGTTTTTTTGCCAAGAATTATGTTTATATGAAACATGTTAAACACAACTGGCAGCTTAAGTAAAGAAAGGCTGTTCAAATCTACTGTGTTGGTTCTTGACTGTAGCAGCACTGATTTATGTGAACTGGTGATCTAACCAAGAGAGAACACCTGATTTTGGCCTCTCACTTCACCAAATGTATTTCCTGTTTCCTGTAATGAGCTTTGTGTTTTTCTGCAATAAATAATTTGGAAATGCTTCCTCTTTTTTTCCCCCACAGATTTTAATAGAAGTAGAATGTAACAAGGTAAGAGCATTTTTTCTTCAATTTCCCTGTTTTCAGTTACCTCAGTTTTAGAATTCTTGTCCTATTGATCCTCTTGTTTCATGCTTGTAGCCTGAAGATTATATTGTCCCATTCAAATTACTTTCCTAGTGAGACCTCATTTATACTTTCATTTTTGTAATCAGTTTGAAGGTATTTTTATTTTTAATTAGTTAACAGCAGTTGTCAGATGAGATTGGTAAAATGTGTAATATGTTGTCAGCAATGGCACACTTCATTTCCTCACTCAGCCCATGAGTGTGAATTCAGTTATTTCCTGTGATTTGGTATTTACACACCAGTCGATAAACAGTAACTGGAGCCTGTGCTTTCTTGCAGCGTGGAGGGACTTACACCCCACAAGGCCGATGCATCATGGTAAATATTCTTTCTCCCAAGACACTGATGTGCTTCTAACTGCCTGAGACCTCAAAAACTGCTTCTAGTCACATCTTTATCCCTCTTGTCGCTCAATTTAATTGTCTTTTTGGAAATTTACCTTTATTGCCTAAAATGCAAAACCTTCTAAAGTGATTGTCAGCCATATTCCTTCCGCAGGTTCTCTCCTGCTAATGGAAGTTACCTTCTAATAGCAGTTTTCATTTTTCTGTCTTCACTTTTTACTGTTCAACATCACTTATTCCAGCAGCTCTTTGTCACCTTTCCTTTTCCAAACCATGATCTAGATATAAAATTTATAAAATATAGCAGTTTGATTTTTGTTTCCTGAGAGCTATCAGTTGCAGCTCAGTGAAGAAACCTGTTTTTCTTGTTTACTTTTTTACAGCATATATGCTAGTGATTACACAGTTATATCAGAAAAAGGCTTTCCTCTGCTTTTTAATGATTGTGACAGTGTAGGTCTCCTCCTCCGTGGGGGACATCAGGAGTGTGAGGTCAGATACAAAAGGATGCAAACAGCAGAACTATGTTACTTGTCACAGGTGGCTTGGTATAGTTTTGATTATTTGGCTTGAAAGATCTGTGAAATAATTTTTAATAGTATCAGTTGGTGGAATGAAATCTTAGAAAATTTCTTTGTGGGTTCTTCATTTTCCCACCAAGTAGAATGAACTTTCCTGAAAATCACTTATATAAAAATAATTTTTCTGCAAACTAATAAATATCATTTTGGTTTTTTTTCAGGTTGGACCTTCTGGTTCCTCTCAGAGCAGCTATTCAGGCAGTCAGGTATGAGCCCTGAATTCCAGCATGTTTTTCCCTTAGTAAACTTGAACGACTGAAATGCTGTAACTACAGAGTACTGAGGTGATTTAACAGTGTCCTGAAATACCTTCTCTGCGAGTTAACACAGAGTTGCAGAGTTATTCACCCAGTAAACAGCACGTTCAGTACCTGGACTAATTTCAGTTACCTGCTCTCTGTTGAACTCAATAGCTTGCTGTCAGGATTTTCACCTGCAAGCTGCTTCACCATCTCTGATTTCACACTTCAATCATTTTGTCAAGCATTAACCTGAGCTTTTTCAGGGAAAAAAAGATCCCTTCCATCGTCCTAAAGGCTTCCTACCTGTGCGTGCACATGTGCACACAAACACAGTCACAAATCATTTGGTTTATAGTTTTAGTAACATCTGGAGCAATGAAAATGAAACTGCACTCATAATTAATCAATTTGTTCGTAATTTTTCTCCCCCCCTTTTTAATAGTCAAAAGGAAAGATTGAAATATACTTTTGTTTTACTGTCTTTTCCACAAAAATTGGCAAAATTCCCCCAGACTTCCCCAGATATTCATGCCTGTGTTAAAGCTCCAGTATAATGTCTGTATTGCTTTTAACACCTCATTATATTTGCAGTTAAAAATTTGGGGATATCACTTTCTAGCTAGCCTTTTAAAAGTTCTGGTGTATGTGTGTCTGCATTCTCACCACTTTCACTTCATTAATCACAGAAATATATACTTGTTTTTTAGTTAATTATCTCCAGTGTAGTTAATTTGGCTATTTACTCTTTAACTCTAGATGCTTTCTTGTATGTATCCAGTTTCTTGAACTGAGCTTCTCAAGGATGTATTTCATACTACTTACTAGTAGTTATATTTATTAGTGAATTATCTAGTAATATTCCATGTCTTTAATCTTTACTACTTGTAACTTGAATTACCAGATACTGAGAAGTACAAACTATTTTGATGCGTAAGCTAAAACCAAGTTTTCTGGACTGTATTTTTTTCATATGTAACACATATTCTTTTCTAAGAGCTGAGTTTCTCATCTTGTCCTGTAAATACCTGAAGTTACTATTTTTTTATAAAATATATGCAATTTAGTAAAATTTTGAGAGGTTTCATGGCCAGTGACAAAGTTATATGAAAGTTATATGAAATGCAGGTGATGATTAATGTCTCGTACTAAATTGGATTGGTACAGGCCATTGCCAGAACAACCTCTGTATTTGTTTATCCACATTGCCAGCTGCACAGCTCTTCATGCCATAAACAGCATGTTGGGGGTTTTTCTGTCTTTTTTTAATGTGGGAATAATTGGCTTCTGGTTTTATTTCAGGGTGGAGTAGTCTACACAATAAGCAAGAGTGGATGTGGCCCTGTAAGCATTATTCTTACATTTACTTTCTTGCCCCCAGCATAACTATATTTATTGTAGCTCCAAGCATTTAGTGACATTAGGAGTTTTCATTTGGGAGTTTCTGTTGCAAATAGAAAAATAATTGAAAGAGATCTAGAAGATAAATATTACAGTTTATTAAATGATATGAAGTAGTTGGAAAACAGAGAACTTAAAAAGTTAAATAGAAACATATAGATTATAGAATCATGAAAAAAAAGAACTGGAAGGGGTTATCTGTGGCCCTTACATTGCACTCATCATATAAGGTGTCTGTTCTCCCTTCTACTCAAGACAAGACTGGTGCAAATCTGCACATTCTAAGTTCCTCCTCCCAGGACTAACCTCACAGATGTGGGCTGGAACTGAGGCTGTTTCAGTTTCTCATTTTTTCATGCAGCATTTTTTCATTCATAACTGTGAAGTTATGAATACTGGGCAGGTTAAGGCAGTCATGCAGAAATAGGTAAAAGATGCACTGTGTGATGTAATGTGCTGAATAGGTAAGGACTTACCTGACACATTTTTATCAGGATAGTGACTAATTTTTGGACTAAAATATCTGCAGATTTGTGTCAAATATATATAATTATTTTGTTTTTCATACAAGACTTTCAAGATAAGGTTTATATTTCTTCATGAAAAATTGCTATTTAATCCAAACACTTAACCAAAATAAAAATGAGAAAAATTTATAAGTAAATGAAACCCTGCAAAAATGTAAAGCATTCATGTCATCAGTACTTGTAAAATATAAAATTAATTCATCACAATGTGCATTGGGTTTTAGCAGAGAAAATAAAGTTACAGGTTTGGGGGAGACTGGTAATAATAGTAACAACAATTGAGATTTGTGTTAAAAAAGGAACTATTACTATTTATGCTAAACGTTGACATTTTATATTTTATTGACTATATATTAGGACAGTTTTAACTTGTGTTTCTTTTGAGGTTTTGCTTCCTAATTTTTACATGTGTATGTATGTACATATCACATACACAGTATGTCTGAATTATGAGCATTATATGACACCTTTGTAATTTATTAAAATTCTGTCTTGACAGTACCTGGTTTAGAATGTTTCCCAGGTACCACTAGATAATCACTAACGGGCAAGGGGCTCTTATGTTGACATGTGGGTGTTCACTCATTTATGTTGGAGACTACAATGCTCTGCTTCTCATCTGTTCTTTACATAAGGATCACTCAGAACTGAGGGCTGAACTGTGACTTTTCTTCTTAAGCAACTACAGATAAGAAATAACTGCCGTCTTTTTTTCCATAGGGAGGTGCTGCTGGTACATACAGCCAACATGCCTGCAGAGATGTAAGAAAGTCACAGATGTTTGGGCTGATTGTCTCCTGCTATGCTTCCTAACTCCTCTTCTTATTGCAAATCACATTTGATTCTCTTCTGCAGAGCTATATTATTCTTCCAAAATATATTAGAGGAAACAGTGTTAGTCTGAAGTATTATTCTGAGATTAAAAAACAAAATTAAAAGGTTTTACATTGTCAGTTCCTCAAAGCATAATCCTTCATGTCATAAGGGCTACTTATTACCTATTACAAATACTTAACTTGTTAGCCTACTAAAATGTCAGAATTCTTACTATGTAATTTTTTATCATTTAGAGTAATTGCCTTTGGATATTGCATATGTGCAATATTATTTGGGGCTTTCTACTATATTTATGTATTAATCCAGTAATCATTTAATTAGTAGAGAAATTTCTATTGCTAATCTAATTTATTTCATTTTCACTTGAAAAAAGGATTATTTCAAAATCTAAT